>FLMG01004242.1:103941-152438 GCA_900088475.1 Hyphochytrium catenoides
GCGGGTCGTCAAGAAGGGGTGAGGCACAGAGATCATAAATGCTCGCACGGCGATGAGGGGAGCCTTGATACGAACGGCGCCAGGTTCAAGAGCAGACAATTCTCAGAAGGGTTACACCATATGATATGAAGATGAAGTTAGGATCAGAGGTAGGATGAACCATGCAGAAACAAGGGCATTACATTTTGAGGTACATCATACAGCTGCTCAGCCTCATCCAAGCGCTGGGAAAGGAAACGCCTGTTTGTAGGTGAGGAGACGGGATAGCAGTTAGTACAGCAGCCTTCCATCAACCCATAAATATAGTGCGAGGCCTCTTACCATGTATCCTGATAGTTTGGCGAGTGATCTGTCAACATGAATAGCTCTATGACAGGGATCAAGGGAAACAGAGTCCTGTCAGGGCAAGTCATTCCCTCTATTGCTCATTTCTTCTAACCGCCCTGAGGCAGTGCAGCTTCGCATCGTGTTCTATTTCTGTTCTTCTTCTCCTACCTGTGGACGCATAAACTCCGAGTATTACAGCTCTGCGAGTATACCAGCTGATGTTAGTCGATCTGTCTCCCGCGTGATGCCAAAGCTCATCCGCCAGCTTGCCCAAGATCGTACTTGTGGACACGGCATTCTGAGGCATGGCACCAAGTGCCATGGCCTGGAGCAACCGTTCATATTAGAGCCATCATTGAAGTGCGGGAGCAGAAAGGCGAACAGTTGACAGTTCATGGTAGCCATGCACATAGAGGAGCGAAGATCACAGAGAAGAGAGATCCACCTGAGGCCAGCTGGAAATGTAAGGAGTGATGCAAGAGAGTCTGGTCTTGATGCCGTGAAACAGGATATCCTTCGCTCTTTGGCCCTCAGGGTGCTCTTCCTGCATCTTTTGCAGCTCGCGCGCCATCTTTTGGTTGGATCTCTCCATAAAGTAGTCCACCAGTTCAATCGCCCCGCGAGAGAACATTCCATGGGATACAGAAGGCAGACTGCCGAGATTTGGTAGAGACAAAGTGGAGAGACAGTCCAGAGAGACCACTATTAGGATGACAAGCATAAGGATTCATTGAGAGGGAAAGAAAGAGCACATAGCTCGCTGTCTATGTAAAGAAGTCTTTCCGCCATAGACGTCACCGATAAGAGAGCTAAGAGCGGAAAATCTTAGCAGAACTTACCTTAGATCATTCGCTGCCGCCGTAAGCGCGTCCACGGTCCACCTGTCGTAAAGTCACCATCGGATTGGGAGGAGTTAGCACCGTAGGCAATCAGAAGAGAGCCAAAGCCGGCGAGGTTTGCCGAGCGACGTTGAACGAGGGACAGGAACTCGAGGGATCAGAAGAAAGAAGCAACAAGGAAACCTTGTGATTCTCGAATCCCTTTTGGAATAGACGACCTACCCTTTGTCATTAACGTGCCGCAAGGCAGTATCAAGGATCTGGATCCTGGGATCGTCAACCATTCTCTCCGTGTCCTCAGTCCTCCTTCCCTCCTCATGATTATCAGCCTGTTGCCCTGTCTTCGGAAGAGAATCTGCATAGATCGGGTGGATCCTTCTGTGGAAATCCTTCTCAGAAAGAGACAGTTTGGGCTTGACTGGATTGCCGATGATGGTGTTCGTAGTATAGCATTTCTGCTGCGAAGGAGGAAAGGGCGGAGAGGTGGCGATGGCACGACGTACGATAGGATTCTGAGTCCTCGTCAACCGAAGTGCGGTCCTGGATGACACAAAGCTTTTCATCCTTGGAATCTCCAACTTATCTCTCACTTTCCCAACCTTCCGATGTGACTTTCAGCTTCGTTATCTTTATCGCAGCGCGTTCTTTGCTAATCAGGAGCTCGTTTCAGGCTAGCACTGCCGCGATCGGCGCCCCCGATGGCAGTAGCAAAGAAAAGCTCAGCCCAGTAAACAGAAGGATGGTCGAAGAGACAAGGTAAGGCAGGAAATGCCTCTGCAGGGCAAGGGATGGAAGGGTTGGGAGGAGAAGAAGCTCAGAAAGCATGAGAGGCAGCGGAGAAAGAGAAAGATCTCCTGTTCTGATGATGTTAGCAGAGGATCTTCCGTCCTTCTCAAGGGCGAACAACGGGCAGGGAGGAGGGCGAAGAGCAGACGTCATTCTGAATCAAAGGCTATGTGAACCCGAATTACCTGAAGTACCATACCGGGGGTAATAGGGTTTCTAAGGTCTTATGGTATATGTACTAGCAGCTACAACACCCATATTTTATGTCCTGACCCAAGTGGGTTCATAATGATGAAGCGACACACTACTGGCAGCCTTTCCTTTCCTTCCTAGCGCTGGAGATGGACTGTACATCTTCTGTTTGTTAGTCTTAGGCTGCAAAGCAACAGGCAGACAGCCGTCATAAAGCGCGACGCGAGCCAGCTGGTAGCAGAGTCAATAGGCTATAGAATCCAAGCTAGGTTGCGCTCAATCTGTCGCCTAAAGAAGGCCAAACATCGAGATCGTCCAAAGAGGCAGAAAGGGGTTAAGAAGTAGAGCACTTCTCTCATCCCAGTGTATATATTTGAGGTTTCTCATAGAGTGCAAGCGCTGAACCTGCCTCTGAGGCGGTTATTGGCTTAAGATAAGAGGGCACGAGGCACAATGATGCTATTGACGAAGAAGAAGGAGAGTTCTGTTGGCCTGGGGTTCTCTACTTATTGTTCTGAGAGAAGAATTTTTGTGAACTCTAGATCTTTGTCACAGACGTTGCTCACATTCTGCCGGTCACGTTGAAGAGACCAGAAAGAGACCATGCCCAGTCGCTTTTGCTTGGCAAACGCGGCAACTTTATGCGCGTCTTCAAGGCGAAAGATATTGTCTTGGACATCGTTAATGCCTAGCATGGGCGTCAGTCCTATAAGGTTCCAGGCCTTAGCGTCATCGAGGTTCTGCTGGGCTACTGACGAAAAGAGTCCCTTAAGCTGTCCGTGGGTACTGGTAGCGCATTCTATGGCATAGTCCCCCATGGAGCGCTCGGTGAAGCTGGCACCGTAGTTCATCGCCATTAGATTGACACCACGAAGTATCGTGTGAGCACGCAAAAAGATCCTGACAACTTCAAGACCATCCGACGTCAAACCAGAAGGCATGGCTGGCAGAGTTAGCCACACCTCGAGCTGAGGGTGGGAGGAGGTCTGAAGCCTCCGTACAGCCTCACTTAGTCTTTGTGTTGCCTCAACATCAGCAATAGATGCACCTTCTATGTCGAAATCTACCCGTGATACTGGATACACTTGAAGAATTCTTCTTAATTCGGCCTCTAGCAGCTCTACCGTTTTCAGCCTTTGATGCAAAGGCACTCCAGCCGCGCCGCCGAAGGAGATTGCTGCATTGCCACCTTTTGCCTGAATTGACTGTATGAGCTTATCGAACGGCATATAGCTACCTCCCGGACCCGACCCGGGCGTCGTGTCTATTACTCCTGCCCAGGCACCATAATTTTCGCGTGCTCCATTGCCTGCCACTATGAATGCAAGATTGAAATACAAGCATCCAATCTGGTCTATGACGGCAAGGTAGTCAAAGGGAGGCCATAGTCCCACGTCTACATAGGGTGCGACGACATAATCGGGCCAATTTGGTCCCAAACCGCTCATAACGCGGGTTGCCGAAGTGCAGGGGTCGACCAGCTGTGGGCTTCAACACTTCTACTGAGCCGGGATGCACTTTGCTTCCGTCGCAGCCCGTTGCATGACAGGAAGGAGCGAAGAAGAATGCGAAGATCCTTGTTTGTCTTCGCCAAAACGGCGATAAATCTAAAAAGAAGATCAGCAAAAGGAAGGAAACAAAGCTTCAGAAGGTCAGAACAGGATCGTAGAAGAATCAATCGTATAGATCAAACCTTTGATAATCTATTGAAAACGATAAATATGTCAGCTATCCGAATGAAACTTATAACCCATGACCTTTGTTAGTATTGGCAGCAAACATTCATTGAAGTATTCTACTCCGTAAGTTTCTCCCAAAGAAGGTCGTTACAGACCCACACTCAGGTCTCAATAACCAGTGCACTCCTCCAAAAAATGAAGCTCTGAGCTCTCCGTTTCTCCATCGGCCGGCATCGGAAACTCATGGCGCAAAGCAACACAGAGATCGGAAGTGAGGGTAAAGTGAAAGAAGTAAAGACAGAGTAAGGGAGAGATGACTTCTGGCTCAAGAGGAACGGCCCATGAAAGGATTCTTCATGAAATATAGAGATCATTCTGGGCCAGATCCCCTAAGTTGAACGCTTTTGGAGATCTGAGCTGAGGTCCACCGCTTGATAGTCGTCCTTTGGGCTTTCTGGGAGGCAATGTCGTCTCCTTCGAAGGCTCTCTCCTCTTGGGAGAAGAGCTTGAATGACATTATTGACAAGACCAATCGCAACTTGAGCTCTATGAAGAGCTCAACAGGACCGATCTATAGCAGTGGCCACAGCTCCTACTCCTCTGCAGACAAAGAATTGAAACACTTCACACGTGACTTTTCGGACGTTAGAAGTAAGTTGTCGTTAGAGCGCTCATCAGATTCTCTTCCCAGGGCTTGGGAGGAGAAAGAGTCAAACAGTAGACAACCTAACCGCGCCAGCACTGATGGTGCTGACATACATTCAGATCGTGGCAACAGAGCCAGTCTTCCCTCCGATGTGCGGAAGGCAGTGATGAAGGTGAAGGATGAGCTTCAGCTGGAAATTGATTCTCGAACCTCCTCTCTGGATCAGAAGGTTGGAGCTCTACGCTCTCAGCTGTCTGACGTCATCAGAGACTACGGAGACCTCTTCAAGAAGGTAATGGCTTTCAACTGTCTCGACCTCTTCCCGTTCGGACCTCTCTGTTCCTTACTTTGAGGTCCGCCTCTCACCATGGTGCTCTGCACTTCCCAATTCCATCTGTCCGGTTACTTTGAGTCCCACTGCTGCCTCAGTGAATTGCCAAACTGGTAATGTCTAGTCTGTTTTGCCGCTGCTAGGGTAGTCGGACACCTCTCCTCCAACGTACTTCTAAGCCTTCTGCAACTCGGCCTTGCAATGTCCCTTCTCCTTGGCACTTCCTTCATCTTGCTTCCCCACGCATAAATGTTCGCTCTGCTAGGTGAGGGTGACGGCCAATGCAGCAGATGTGCTAAAGGAAGACGTAGAGAGGCTTCGGAAGGGTGGTGACGGGAATGAGAAGACTTTGCGCGAGACAGTGGATACTATAGCGGAAGGTTACAGGAAGAGCACTAGAGTTCTTGAGGAGGTGAAGAGACAGCTGCAGCTCCATGAGGACAAACACACGGCAATTGAAGGGTTGAACCTGTAAGAGGAGCTTCATCTGTCGCCCTTCCTATCTTCAAACTCGCCCTTGCTACAGAAAGATTTTATGTAGCGATTAGCTTTGCCAATCTGTGCCTCTTCCTAACCTCCACGCGTTGCAATCTATTTATCATCCCTTAGGAGCTCTAAGCTCGCCGAGCTCAATCGCCAGTCCTCAGAGTTCAGATCATTGATGGAGGACTCCCTGGCACCCCTTATTAGCCGCACTCAGAGATTGGAGAAGTGGCAGGTTGACTGCGAAAAGGATGTAGAAAATCGCAGCCAGCTCCTGGGGCAGAGAGCTGAAGCGCAAGCGCAAGCCATTGAGAAGGTAACGTCTTTTTCATTCCGATCGCGCTCTTTGAAACTTGTCTCTATCCTCTATCAATACCTTCCGCTATTTGCTCTCTTTATCCTTTGTTTTCCAACTTGTTTGGCTAATGGCAAACCCATTTCCTCTCATATAACCCTCCAGCTCCGAGCGGAAGCGCTCTCGCCTTTCGCAATCAAGAAGCTTATTGAGGAGGTGATCTCAGAGCGTTGCTCGCGGCTAGAAAATGAGGTCATGAAGAGAGCACTGGCTTCTGCTGAGGCCATTGAGAGAAGAATAGCAGACCGTCTTGCCCACCAACAGAATATGATGGAGAAAAACATGGAGATGCAGAAGGGAGAGATATACGAAAGGTAAGTCCGAGAAAGAGAGGAGACTTCAGCAGAGACCATCATCCACATGTGTACATAGAGCGAAAGCAAAGCAAAGTGCTGCCAAGTCGACGCCTTGAGCACCTTTACTGAGGCCATGTTCCTGTCCAGGGTGGCAGATCTCTCTCGGTCTGTCATAGATCTTCAAAAGAAGCAGGCGCAAGACGTGACCTCCCGGGCAGCCGACATAGACCAGGTACATACTCCTCCTCCCTGTCTATAGCCTCTTCCCTGTCATTGCGGCTCGTGTTCCTAGCTTTTTGGCTCTCTGTAATCCAGACCTTCTGCGTTCAATTTCTTGCTCCTACGCAGACCATCCTTATCTCTCACCTTTCATTGAATCCTCCCCCTTATTCACTTCTTGGGGCTTCCCACATCTTCCTAAGATACACATCTTGACCATTCGAAATCGGTGCCCGATCTGTGTAATCAGGGTCTCACAATCCCGCCTTCCTTCCCAATTGCTGACTGTCGCTTGCTCTTCCTTGTTTCTCTATAAGATCATGGATAAGCTGACGGTCCAGAGGCAAGAATTGCAGCGCAAACAACAGCAGCTGGAAACATCTCTCACCAATTTAGAGGCTAGCACTCAAGAGGAAAGGGAGATTGGGCAAAAAGCAGAAAGAAGCTTTCAGCAACTAGAAAGCAAGGTCAACTCCCTCTCCGTGGCTTTAGAGGGCAAAGGAGCGGACTGGGACAAGGTTAGGGCGACCCTCCGAGAGCTGGAGAAGCAGCACGAAGAACTAATGGAAGAAAGAGTAACACTGCGAAGTGCTATTAAGGAGAGAGCAGAGAGCACAGACTCTGGATTTCTGAGGGAGATGACTCTCTTCAGAGCCTCAACTAAAGAGGAGATAGATAGACTCTCCCGCACCATCTCTGCTCTAAAAGAGGCCACGCTCGAACAGCTCCAGAGTTATGAAGACAAGAACAAGAGAGAACAAGAGAAGAGTACTAGAGAAACAGGAACAGCTTTGATGGAGCTGAAGACTGTGCTGGATAGAACATCCGCAGAGGTCAACGGTTTAAAAGCGCGAGCAGAGGCGGCAGAATCTTCAAAAGAGCTGGAGGTAGCACTAGCACTGACCGGTTTCCTTCCCTTATCTCTGCCTGAGAGTATAATGCCTATGTTATCTCTGCCTGAGAGTATAATGCCTATGTTTCTCCTCTTCGTTCTTCCTCTTTACACACTTCTGAAAGTTCACACCGCGATGTCAATCTTCAATAGCTCGCTTTAGGGACTTACTTTCTCTCGTCTCCAGCTTCACGCTCTACGACGGAAGTTAACTGCGGCGATGGAAGAATGGAAGAAAGCGGAGTCAAAGAGGCAGCACGCGGTTGCCGCCCATGAAGAGCTTAAAGAGGTGGGAGTGAATGGTAAAGTCAGTTCGTATCTTGTCTAGTCGGCTAAGTCGCTTGGCTGGTATCAGAAACTCACTGGAGAGACGCAGCGGTTGCTGGAAAGGTTCAGAGAAAAAGAAAAGGATGTAGAAGAAGAGAGGAAGGTTCTGACATCGCAATTGAGAGAAAAGGAGATGTCTCTCTCCGCACTGGAAACGAAGATGAGTTTCTCGACATCTCGGCTGGCGCAAGAGGAAGCTGTAACCTTACAACTCCAAAGTAAGATTAAAGAGCTCCGGGATCAGCTGACTCAGTCCAAGAGATCGGTAAGAAGGCACTTCTTCTCTCGCCTCCTCGTTTCTCGTTCTGTCTGATGGAAGAGGAAATCAACACAAAGTTCTGCTCCTCTTTCTCACCATTATCTTAAATTGGTCCTTTCTAGCTGGAAGCGAGCGCAGAGGAGGGACGCTGCCAGCTTGCTACGGCTGAGAAGAAGCTACAGGAGAAGACGAACGAAGTTCTTCGTTTGACAATGGCGCTAGAGGAGCAAGAGAAAATAGTAAAAGGTTTAAGAGAGAAGGAGGCGTCCTTCCAAGAGAGAGAGAGAGAATTATGTCATTCTAAGGACAAGGAGCTTGCTCTTCTCCGAGAAGAGGCGGCAGACCTGGTAAGTACAACCTTAACCATATTCTGGCATGAACTCAGGGTATCTTTTCCCCCTTCCACGTGGTTGCCAGGGCTTCGAATGATAGTACTCTCTGACTTCATCCGCTTACGTCGGTCTCTCTTCTTCTCCTCTCTTCATATCTACTTCAGATTGAGGAGATGGAACGCTCTCTAGAGGCGCAGCAAAAGAAGCTAGAGGGCGATAGGAGGAAAAAGGAGGAAGAAGTATATCGCTTGGAGCAATTGGTGCAAAGCTTACAGAAAGAGCTTTTAGAAGAGAAAAAGAAGGACAAGAACGATGAGATATCTACATCTCTTCCATCATCTTCTTCCCTTCCAGCATCACTGCCTTCAATCGCCGCCCGTGCGCTGGAAGCTGAGCAACTGATGCAGTCTGAATGGAAGGAGCTGAGAGAAAGAGAGGTGAAGAAGGATGAGGAACTTAAAGAAAAGCAGGAGAAGGTTCAGGCTCTTGAGGAGGCAATTGCCAAGCTCACAGAAGATTTGAAGAGGATGAGAGATAAGTCCACAACTGACAGAGAGCAAAGCATTGGACGTGGCCCCAACGAAGAGGTAAAAACGGTGTTTTTCAGCCTTTTCTTGCGAGCAGGACGCACTGGCGTCTGCCGTTCTATTCTTCCTATTCTCACCAAGTCTCTCCAAGACCTCTAATACTGACCTTTGCATTGCCCCCGATCCGGTCAGGTACAATATCAGGCTCAGATAGAGGCGCTTCAAAGAGAAAGAGAAGTTGAAAGGGAGAAGGGAGAGAAGAGAGAGAAGCACCTAGGGGAACAGCTCCGAAGATACTCAGCGAGCCTCTTGCAAGTTGAGAACAAACTTAGGCAGCTTGAGGCATCCGCTGGCCTCCTATTATCTACGGAAGAGGAGGAAAGCTGTAACAGTCTTGAAGAAGAGCTAGGTGATGAAGAGAAACACAAGCTGTCTCCTCTTCTTCAACGCCTGGATTCTCTACAAAAAGCCATATCAGAGCAGAAGGCGAGACAAGGTGAGCCCCTATAACGTGGCCATAGACTTCTCCCATAGTTCTATCTCGCAGCTCCGCTTACCTCCCTCTTCATCGCTTTGCCCAGATGAACAGCTAACAGCTTTCTCAAGTCAGCTCGGTCAGTTTAGAGACTCGGGTCGTACTCTGACCCCTGGACAAGAAGGACTTACCACTGTCAATCCGGAAGCCCTTCGAAAGGAGTTGGAGACATTATTATCTGCCAAAGAGCGACTAGAGCAAGAGAGGGATACTCTTTCTTTCGCATTGCAGAGATTGAATGAAGAAAGAGATTCTCTTGCTCTTTCTAAGGAACATTTGGAAAGAACCCTTGCTGTGAAGGATACAACTCCTGCAGGTCTGCGAAGAGCAGGAGCTACACAGCTGGCAGAGAGACTGAAGCTTCTTCAAAAGACTATGGGTTCTCTCTCAACTGTCCGCTTGCCATCTGACACAGGTACCTCAATAGCGACATGCCTCCTCCATTTATTCTTATCAGGGCCTTCATATTGCTTACCTCGAATGCCAAATGCCGTGGACTTCCTCTAAGACATTTCTCTCACTGATACCATCTTGGCTCCTCTGGTTGTATCTCCGTATTAGGCCACTTAGAGACGCCTATAGCCGTAAGCAGGTTTGAGTCTCTTGGCAGTCAAGCTCAGAAGATCTTTTCTCTACTGTCACGGACCGTGGGACTGCTATCCGATCTAGAGAAAGTGGAAGAGATCAGCAGTAAGGCCGCGGAGGCGCTGAGAGAAAGTGAGAGCAGGGCGAAAATGAAGCACTCAGAGGCTGAGCAAAGACTGGCTTCCGCGAGAACCGAACTGGAAAATGCAGAGGAGGCTCGTAAGTCACTCATTGCCCAGTATAGGAACATGGAAGCTGAGCTGGAAGAACGATGCAGCTCTCTGAAAGATGAGGTGGCAGCTGTGCAGGAAAGACATAACAAGGGCACGGAAGAAGAGGTTTCTTTGGCGAAGTATGTGCAGGAAGTCCACCGCCAGCTCGATGAAGCGAGGATTGCCCATCTCACCGTCTCTCAACAGCTCTCTGCAATTCCTCTTTTATCGGCCATTGCCCAAGAGAGAGCAAGGGCGCTGTCTGAAATGGAACAAAGGGTGAAAGACAGTGACGAGAGAGTAAAGGCCGCCGATATGAGTGCAGTAGAGGCATTAATAGGTGTACATGGCATCGTGGAGCCAGCTCTGGCCAGCGACCCCGGAAAGGAATCTCTTACGTCAACGGTCTCTAGAAAGATAATAGACGACCTGAAGCTGCAACTTCAAGCTGTTCCTTTGCTAACAATGAAGCTCGCAGAACTGGCGACTGAGCTGAGAGAGAACACTCGCGAGGACGCCAGGAACCCGGACCGAAAGAGCAACTTAGCGATGCAATCTGAAGAGCTACACGTACGGATGGCAGAAAACCTGGTAACAAGCATCCAGACAAACATTGACAAGGAATTGAGCAATCAAGAGAAAGACGAGGCGGCTATCAGGATCCAGAGCTTGATCAGAAAAAGTTCGGTTGAGAAGCAATATCAGAGTCTTTCCAGAGTGAGTGAGGATGAGAAAGAAAGGGAACGAATAGCGGTGACGAAAGTTCAGAGTCTAGTTAGGCAGAGGTCCCCTGAGAAGCTGGTGGAAGCGCTACGGAAACAGAAAAACGAGGAAGAAGTCGAAGGGCAGAGAGAAGCAGCCACCAAGATCCAAAGCCTCACGAGACGAAGGTCAGCCGAAAAGCAGTTGCAGAAGCTGCGACAGGAAAAGGAAGCGGAGGAACAGGAGGTTGAGCGCCGGGAAGCTGCAACCAAGATTCAGAGCATGGTAAGACGCAGATCTGCGGAAAAGCTGGTCGATGGCTTGCGAAACGGGAGGCTGGAAGAAGAAGCCGAGGAGTGGAGAGAAGCAGCGACCAAGATCCAAACCTTCACGAGACGAAGGTCAGCCGAAAAGCAATTGCAGAAGCTGCGACACGAAAAGGAAGTGGAGGATCGGGAAGTCGAGCGCCAAGAGGCTGCAACCAGGATTCAGAGCGTAGTAAGACGTAGATCTGCCGAGGAGCTGGTGGATGGGCTAAGGAACAAGAGAAAGGAAGAAGAAGCCGATATGAAGAGAGAAGCGGCCACCAAGATTCAAAGCCTCACAAGACGGAGATCAGCCGAAAGGCACGTACAGAAACTGCGCAAGCTTAAGGAAGCGGAGGATCGGGAAGTCGAGCGCCAGGAGGCTGCAACCAGGGTCCAGAGCTTAGTAAGACGTAGGTCTGCTGAAAGGCTGGTGGATCGGCTAAGGAAAGAGAAAGAAGAAATCGAAGAGCGGCGAGAAGCGGCCACCAAGATTCAATGCCTCACAAGACGGAGATCAGCCGAAAGGCTAGTGCAGAAACTGAGAGAGGAAAAAGAAGCGGAAGAAAGGACTGAGCGCCAAGAAGCCGTAACCAAGATCCAGAGCTTAGTAAGACGTAGGTCTGCTGAAAGGCTGGTGGATGGGCTAAGGAAAGAGAAAGAAGAAATCGAAGAGCGGAGAGAAGCGGCTACCAAGATTCAAAGTCTCACAAGACGGAGGTCAGCGGAAAGGCTAGTGCAGAAACTGAGAGAGGAAAAAGAAGCGGAAGAAAGCACTGAGTGCCAAGAGGCCGTAACCAAGATCCAGAGCTTAGTAAGACGTAGGTCTGCTGAAAACCTGGTGGCTCGGCTTAGAAGAGAGAAAAAGGAGGAAGAAGCCGAAGTGCGGCGAGAAGCAGTCACCAAGATCCAAAGCCTCATGAGGAGGAAATCAGCGGAGAAGCGAGTTAAGAGAATGCAGAGAGCGAGGGAAGAAGAAAAAGTGGAGCTTGAGGCCGCTGCAGCCATCAAGATTCAGAGTTTAGTCAGACAAAAACTAGCTGCGGAGGTGGCGGCGGGCCTAAGGAAAGGAAAGAAGGATCAAGAAGAGAGTCACAAACAAGTGGAGGCAGCTACGAGAATCCAGAGCCTGACAAGGCGAAGATCTGCGGAGAGGCTCTTAAAGAAGCTACAGGATGAGGCTCAAGCTAAGGAGGAAGACGACAGGAGGAAAGCTGCAGCCAAGATCCAGAGGTTGGTGCGCCGCAGCTCTGCTCGGAACAAAGAATTGGAGAAACTGCAACGAGGACAAGAAGATCAGAAGACGAACACTGAACGACGACAAGCAGTCATGAAGATTCAGCGCATGGCGAGGCGCAGAGCAGCACTGAAGCTGCGACGGAGTTTGCTAGAAGAAAGGGAAGCAGAGGAAAAGAAGGATCAAAGAGAAGCTGCGACCAAAATCCAGTGCCTTGTTAGACGTCGGTCGGCCGAGATGCTGCTAGCAGAGCTACAGAAAAAGAGGCAAGAGAGTTTCTTCAAGGGGCAAAATGAAGCAGCGACGAAGATCCAAAGCGTTGTTAGACGAAGCTCTGCTAAAAAGCTAATGAAAAGGCTCCAGGCTCAGAGGAGAGCTGAAGCGAAGGCAGAGGAGCAAGACGAAGCTGCAACCAGAATTCAGTGCCTAGTCAGACAAAGATCAGCCACGAAAACCCTCCGGACACTCCGCAAGGAGAACGAGGGACAAAGGCTAGAGACGGAAAGATTGGCCGCGACGAGGATTCAAAGCATGGCAAGGCGGAAGTTCGCTGAGAAACTTCTGGCAAAGCTCCAGAGAGAGAGGATAGAAGTGAAGGAAGGAGAGGCCCGGACGCAAGCCGCGACTAAGATCCAGCGCTTGGTCAGGCAAAGATTGGCACAAAAGCTGCTGGAGAAGCTCCAAATGGAGAAAGCAGAGCAGAGCAAGGCAGCAAGCAGGATCCAGCTTTTGGTGAGGCGAAACATTGCCGAGAAGCAAAAAGAAGCAGCGATCAAGATACAAAGTCTCGTACGACGCAGATCGGCCCAGAATCTCCGAGACAAGCTGCAGAGGGATAAGGAGGAAATTGGCAAGGAAGAAGCGACGGAACCAACGAAGGAGATCCAGCATCTGCGCCTGCAGATCTCGGGCGATGAACCCCAAACGCTATCGTCAGGACGAGATGATACGGATCTTAGCATTTCTACAGTGCAGCCCACTCCAGTAGTAGCTGCAGGCGGGGAGGGTCAGCATGAACTACCCGAACAGACGGGAGAAGCTTCAGAACATGCTTTGTTGACATCAGGAGGTCGTCAGACTCTCTTCCAGCTGGATTTAGACAACGTCAAGCGAAGTAGCATGCTCGAATCCTGGGATGACCTCACTGAAGATGAGGAAGCAGTAGCCAAACCATCAGAAAACTTCCGACAAAATTCACATCATTTGAAGGGAGAAGACAGTAGTCCAATCGCTGCCACCGACGGTGCTGCGGGTAGCCCTAGCCCCAAGGGCAGTCTAATGGAACGGTTAGCCGCCGCTCGTCTGAAAGCAGCACAGCAAGCAATGACTGCAGCAGAGCAAAATGACGAAGTTAGCCCCCTTCCGACAGACACCAGACACCCGTCCGAAGATAGTGCGGACGACCTTCAGATTCCCGCTTTAAATAGCACCTTTGACGGAAGCCGAGGGGAGGAGGATGAGAAAGAGAAAAGTGAAAGCCAAGAAGATCAGAAGGCTCCCGACTCCGGCCTCCTGAGCCCTATGGTAAGGCTTGTTCGACTTCCAAATGTGCCATAATCTAGACATCTGACTGTTCGTCGCCCTGCGTGTGCAATGCGCTCGGCCCAAATCGCTACTTTTTCACCAAGCGCCTTACCGAGACCAGTAATGCCGAGGATACGCCCATGGAGTCAGTGGAGGAGCTAGAAGAAGAAGTTCTAGAGGAATCTGTGGAAGAGTTGGAGGAGTCGGTCGAAGGAATGGACGAAGAGTTGTTGGACAAGGGCGAAGAGCACAAGAGTCAAGAGTACGAGGATGAGGAGTTTGACTCGTATGAGGACGAGGGTAAATAGTGGGCGATTGAGATCTTTAGATAGAAGGACGCTTCTTTCTCATCTGGCAAAATGACCCTATGTACTCCTGCAGTCCGTCGCATTCGGTAGCTCTACACTAGAAAAGGCTGAGGATGCTAGCTCCCTTCTTGTTCCGTATCTTCGAGTCCACAAAAGAGTCTTTCCTCCCATAGCTTGCCCTTGGGTGTGGCGGTCACGACACGAGGGAGACTGCCGCCGTCACTGTTGATGGAGATTTTCACCTCTAAGTGAGGAAGATCTGTGGCTCCAAGTCGCTCGGGCCATTCAATGAGGTTTACTCCTATGTAAGAGCTGGTGTCAGTCAAATAACAAGAGTATAACTGTTTTTGATCTCTGCCAATATCTGTCCACATGAGTAAGGCGCAAGCGGCTCGTCTCTGGGTATAAGGTTCTCTTTGGACTAGCCGAGTATCTTACCTGCAGCTTGTTCCTCTTCTGTCATCAGCGTTTCCAGGAGGTTGGGACCCTCTTTCATCCGATACAGATCTATGTGGTTCACACTGACAACTTTATAAGACCTCGGATCCAAAGTCGAGGGAGGACAATGGCAGCAATGTCACGCATTTGGATATACAGAGGCGACAGAGAAACAGGCATGGGGAGGATAAACCACGGAGAGAGAAGAAAAGACGTATTGAAAGAGAGAGAGAGTGATAAACAAAGGGAGATAGGCTATAAAAGAGAGGAACAGCGCGCGGAGGAAAGAGGGAAGCCGATATGTCGCACGTTATATGAGGTTTGCTTTCATGTTCATAGAGGTTGTGAAGCAGGTATGTAGGGGAAGCGACGATGGCCCCGGAATCCTGCAAAATGGCTCGGACGATCCCTCTAGCTAGGCATGTCTTTCCAGCACCTAGATTTCTAGGAAACAATGAGTCAGTTAAGCGGCTTACAGTCGCTAAAAGCTAAGTGGCAACTAACCCATAAAGGAAGACAAAGTCTCCAGCCCTGCACAAGGCTGCGATTTGACCTCCCACTTCGATAGTCTCTTCCTCAGACCTTGGATACCATGTCAGCTCTGCCAGCCAGAGGGCAAGAAGGTTAGAAGAGGCTGAAGAATGGAAAGCATATCAACGTGCTGTACCTCTATTACCAGGACTGGTGTTTCCGGTTATCAGTCGTGAGCAAGGTCTGGTTCCTCCTCTTGCCCGCTTCCTTCCTCCCACCAGTACCACTTTCCCTGCAAACGATGGTATTGATCTTAGGGCGGCTGACAGGTTGGACGCCATCGAATCCTTAAGCCGTTCGTCACCTCCTCATCCTGACAGATTTGAGCCCACGTTTCCTACTATACAAAGGCTAAATCATCATCAGAAGCGCGAAGCTCTGCAGTCAGTCCTCTCGACGCATTGGATTCTGAAGTTTAGAAAGAGGCTTCTGAAGCTTCACTCAGAAGCTTCAAAAAGTCAACATTCATCGACATCACCTTCTGCTGGACAAGTCTCCGAAAATAACGACAGAGCCTTTGACCATATGGCAGAATCTTGCAGTAACTCCCTATAAAACTAAGCACTGATTACCACGATTCCCGATTTTACCCGCGTTGTGTTGATGTCCCCGATTTGGCGGGAGGAGAAGAAGAGAATGCGATGACGAACGAAGACCGATGATGTCATGACCATGGCCAGACTTCTTTCCTGGATGAAGAGCACTGCTCAGCCTGCAAATGAACTGTTCTTCGTGAGGTCTAGGACGGGAGTCCTGCTAGCATGTCTGGCTGCTGCTCTCAGGTGACCTATTGCTGGACGTTAGAGCCCTGTGGTCAAACTACCGATGCTTGGTGTCGATAATACCCGTCAGCAATTTTTGTCCTGAACTCGCGCAGTTTTTGCCCCCTCCAGGTGAAGGTTAGGCGACTACATCTCATGGGATGACCTCCAATGAGCATCAGGGACTTCTTTGGACCCCTGTCCCCCGCCTCACCTCCGCCAAGGAAGGGAAGACTCTCGCTTTCCCTCCCAAAGAAGCGCCGTCTGAACTCGCCATCCGATGATGAAGTCAATGATTGCCCAGCCCTGGACACACACCGCTCTCAGCAAGATAATGGAGTTAAGATCGAAGCTGAGGATCAAGGACAAGGGCCATCTCACTTGATCACGGGCGGAGCTAGAGTCCAAGGTTTGGAGGAAGGGAAGCGGCACTATGGTGCTGATTCCCTTTCCAAAGAGAGCCAGCATAGTGAGAATGCAGTCATCGTTCTAAGTGACGATGATGGGGAGGCACTTGCCAATAGCTCGCAGAGGGTCGAAGGCGAAGCTGATGATGCGCTTCCTCCGACGCAACCCAGTTCTCTGGACGGAACGAATGACGAGAAATGTGAGATACCGCAGCAGTCTTCAAGAAGGCTTGACACGAACATAGTAGACTCTTTTGCTGCTAGTACGTCAGCGTGCAGCTCAGATCAGGCGGTGGCTGAGACGTCAGGAGTATTCTCTGTGTGCTTTGTTTGCAACCAGACTTTGTCTGAAATGACTCTACTAGATCAGGAAAGGCATAGGAACGATTGTCTGGATCGTATGGAAGAAGTTTCCAATCAACCGCCAGAGAGATTCTGCTGTCCCATCTGCACCCTGGACTTAGGGTCAATGAGTGAGAGTCTGCGGACAATTCACGTGAACGAGTGTGTCGAGAGCTCTGAAGCTGCTCAAGAGAGGGACAGAGAGGCACTCATGAAGTCTGTCACCAGGACAAGTAGGGAACAGGGGCCCGCTTCCGCTGCCGTCCCTTGCAAACCAGCGATCGTGAGAGCAAAGTCTGAGCCTCCAGTATTTGACTCTGACAGTTTGGCTCCGAGCTCTAGTGTACAATCTTCCATCACTGACAAGACCTACGCTTGCAAGATATGTGGCCAAGCAGTTCACAGCTTGGACCTCGAGGTGCGCATTCAGCACGTGAAGCGCTGTGGGCAGAAGTTTGGTATAAGGCCTTCCGACCTTGAGGAAGGAGACCAGCCTGATGGGATGCTTAACATAGAGGAAGAGGACGATACCTTCGTAGAAGATTTTGATGGTAGGTGCGTCCCTGCGTTCGCCTACATCCGCTTTTGTAAGTATTGTACTCCTAGTTATCAATGAGGAAGGGCAAAATGGAGACGAGGATCGTGGAGCATTGGGCGAGGCTCAGTCTGAGCAAGCGGAACCGAAGAAGGGCCAGGCTCCTTTCAGTCTTAGCACCATGGGTGCGAGCCTTTACCGTTGGTTCGTGCCAAAGAACGCAAGCGGTGATCCACAGGGCTTGCGCAAGGAGGAAAAGAGCCAAATTAACTTTGGAGAGCAAGGGAGCGATAAAAGTACACATTCTACTGAAGGTTCTCGACCTGCCAGCCTGCAGAGAGCAGCCAGCGCTCCACCTACCTCTGACGATAAGCCAGCTGTGTGTCCACTTTTCAAGAGAATACAAGGAACCTCTCCTCCTGCGATTGTAGACGGCTTTCGATATGCCAACAAGCGACTGAGCCCCCATTATTTCCTGTCCCACTTTCATTCAGATCACTACACTGGGATCAGCAAGGCAAGGAGGCCCTAAGAACAAACACGACCTCTACATCTACCTCCATGTCTTACCTCTCGGCTGGCTGAAACTCCTCCTTCCACCTAAACTTTTGCATCGTTGCTCCTGAGCTGCACCTTCCATGTTAAGTCGCTCTCTTCCGCCTTTCTTTTAGATCATCGACTCCTGGACTGCATCCATGACTTAAGCACTAATGTCTGAAATATACCTAGGCCTTCAACCATGGTACCATTTACTGTTCAGAGATCACAGCTCGGCTAGTTCACTGCCTTCTCAAAGTGGACGCAAAGTATCTTCATCCACTGACTATGGGGACCCCACACAAAATAGGAAACTACACAGTCACTCTTCTCACCGCAAACCACTGCCCTGGGGCAGTTATCTTCCTCTTCAAGCTAAAAACGGGGAAGAAGATCCTCCACACAGGTTAGTCTTCATTAATGATTTAACAAGCAAACAGTCCGTGACGTGGAGAAGGAACGAGAGCAAGGAACTTTCACTTGGTAACGCTTTGCTTTCTTAGGAGACTTCCGGTTCCAGACCGAAATGCTCTTACATCCTGCGCTCCGGCCATTGGTTCCGGCAGAGCTGGATGGTAGACTAGGCGCTCCCATAGATCTTCCTAGACAAGTGCTCGATGTCATCTACTTGGACACCACCTATTGTAACCCCCGATATACCTTCCCTGTTCAGGTACGAGATGGTGTAGAGATGTAGTCATGGCGGATGGTTGCGGCTTACAGTTCTGTGCTTACCTTCATCTTTTTATGAATCTTGTTAGCAAACCGCCATAGACGAAGCCCTACGCCTGGTGAAGCTTCATGAGGATTCTGGAGAGAAGACTCTATACCTCTTTGGAACATATACCATAGGGAAGGAGAAGATGTTTATGGCGGTAGGGGCCCTGACATTTGGGGGCTATTTTGAGATCTGCCACTTGGCAGGGCGGGAACTTCTGATGAGAGTTCCTTGAACAGGTTGCAGAGCATCTTGGGTGCAAGGTGATGGTCACTCCGGAGAAGCATCGCATCTTGAGCTTCTACGGATGGCCCGCAGACAAGATGGTAACGCCCTTCCCGGTCTTTTCGATCACTGATAATGATATGGTGTTAATGCGTCTTGTATGCTTCATAGGGCCGATTCACTCTTAATGGCGACGAAACCAAGTAAGTGTCACTTGATGCTTTTAGACGTCCGATGAACTTCAAGCTGACGCAAGCCGTTCGCTGGCATCAGCGTCCATGTCATATCGATGTTTGGCCTTTCATTTAATAGGCTGGAGGAAATCTGGACTCGGTATGAAGCGAAGTATGACTGTGTGGTTGCCTTTCAGGTACGACGTACTATCAGCTGCTTAGGTGCAACTTTCTCTTGATGAGCGTTTGGTGTCCAGTGTCTTTGTTGTCGCCCTCAATGTGTGCTCATCATCTGTGTCGCCTTTATGCTCGTTACTGTTGTTTTGTAATAGCCGACGGGCTGGACGTTCAGCCGTGTGAAGAAGAATGGAGAGTTGGCTTCGAAACGTGTACATTTGCAGGGAAAGGTGATCATATACGGCATCCCTTACAGCGAACACAGCAGTTACAATGAGCTACTCGACTGCATAGAGTTGCTTTGCCCGAAGAAAATCGTTCCCACGGTAGAGCTTATAGCAATGCTCCTGACTAAAAAGCAACTCAGAAGTCATCTTTCTCTACTTTCCTCTTTAGGTGGGATGCCGCTCGGAGAAATCAGTTCAGAACCAGCTGCAAACTTTATCCAAGGGCTTAAGGACTCGGAATGAGAAGCCTTCTGCACCCCAAGATATGCGGTCTTTCTTCTCCACAGTCCCCTCTTCCAAGTAAAACAAGAACTTTGGATGTCTTGCCCTTTGTGACGACCAATAATCCATAATGGTGCTTTAGTTGCTCACGAACCTTTGAATTGAGCAACAACAAACAAGTGTATCTCTCTAATGAACGGTCAATAATAAGGCGGATGATTTATTAAACATGATGCCGACAACGTCCAGCACCGCATGGAGGTAGATCCAGGGCCCCGCTGTGGGGCTACAGCTTCACCTTCTTCTCCCGTTGGTAGTCAGGGCTAACAACAAGGAGCGCATAACCTTTTACTGGCGAAAGTAAGGTTCAACGCAACCGTCAGAAGGATAAGATAACAATAATGCGGTAGGAGGAGTCATAGTAGTATCTGTCCGCTCTTCCCTCTCCAACCTTTAGCGGCTCCTCCTTCTCCATGTCCTCTCCACTACTGCTGCTGCTGGTGATGGCCTCGTCTTCAGCGTGCCGAAGAAGAAGAGAGTCCACAAGCAGCCGGTACTCGTAGCAGTGCAGCAGCTGCTGCTGCTGGTTGATTGATGGTCTAATCCTCAGGTGCCTGAAGACGAAGAAGGTCAACACCAACCACCAGCAGCAGTAGTCACCTACGCCTGCGCCTGGGGTACTTACTACGCAGCAGAAGAAGAGGGAGGAAGCAGAGCTATAGCTATCGGTGGTGGTGGTCGTCAGTGGCCTGGGGGCAGCAGCCAGTCAGGGGTCCACTGTGCTAAGAAGTAACCCCATCGTTAGTCAGATGATAACACTAGCCATAGTTGACATTAGCGACACTGGCCATAAGTTAACATTAGCGACACTAGCCATAGTTACCATTAGCGACACTGGCCATAGTTAACATTAGCAACACTGGCCACAGTTAACATTGGCAACACGGGCCACAGTTAACATTAGCAATACTAGCCATGGTTAACATTAGCGACACCAGCCATAGTTAACATTAGCAACACTGGCCATAGTTAACATTAGCGACATTAGCCATGGTTAACATTAGCGACACTTGTCCTGGTGACATTCTGAAGCGGCATGAAAGGTTCAAAGAAAGATTACAAGATTCCGTAATTCTTCACAAAGCGTAGCTCTACAATGCTGCTTGAAACGTTTCAAGTATAACGTTCTCCCCGTGATTGTTCTCCCCTCCTAAACGTGCCCTTTCGCACAGCTTGAAACGGCGCAGATCTTCTTCTCCACAAGATCCCCCCGCCCGCCAGCTTAGCGGCCGCAACCACCATAGTGCTTTTTTGGCCTTGAGTTTCTTATACACAGTCCTAATGCATGGCATGCCAACCACCTTTATCGCTTCGTACGTAGCTCTATCTGCCGTGGTGGTGCTCGCCCTCATAACAACTCTATGATGCTAGCGAACGAGCCCTCTTCACCTCCTCTCGTAATGCGTGCATCCATGGCATGCCAACCACGCACCAAGGCTTGATATCTTGTGCTCGTGGTGTCCGCCACAACAACAACTCTACGACGCTAGCGCCCTCTTCATCTTCTTCAACCGACAACTATTTTTAGCTCTGTTGTCTCATCAAGAGAAGGTTGTTGCTTTTTCTTGTTGTTGTTGGGTCGTTAGTTGTTCGCCTAAAAATACGAAACACAGCAGGAGGAGAGGGCCTGCTTGCAGCGGTATCGAACATCATGGCAAGCAGTACTACTGAGGTAGAGACTCAAGTTGACACGAGCAAGGGAGGCACGTACGAAAGGAAGCAGCAAACTACCATTGCCTATCGTCTAGACATTGACGGCTTGCGTGCCGTCGCGGTGGTGGCCGTTGTGGCTTTTCACGCATGGCCCAAACTGTTTCCAGGTGGTTTTATAGGCGTTGACATCTTCTTTGTCATCTCCGGCTATCTAGTCTCAGGCATCATTTACAGGGAGCACCAAAAAGGCGCATTCTCCTATGCCAACTTCTATAGCAGGAGGATACGGAGAATCTATCCGGCATTGCTGTTGGTGCTACTCTGCTCGGTGGTGCTAGGGTGCTTCTCCCTCTGGCAGAACGAACTTCAGGCCATGATGAGGACGCTGATCGCTGGGACGCTGTTCTCCGCCAACCTTCAAGTTCTGTCTTTAAAAGGCGGCTACTTCGATCCTGAAGTGACTGCCAACCCTCTCCTGCATCTTTGGTCGTTGGGTGTGGAAGAGCAGTACTATATTGTATGGCCATTCCTGGCAGCTATCGTTGCTCGTTCCTCCCCCGGGAGGGCATTCACTCTGCTTTTCTCCTACACAGTTGCCTCTTTCAGCTTCAATGTTGCCACAGTTGGGCCTAACCCAAAGCTATCCTTCTACTCCCCTTTGAGCCGCTTCTGGCAGATGATTGTCGGCAGCATACTGGCCTATCACGATCTTTGCCGGACGCAGCGGATCTCTTCCGGCGTTGAAGAAAGAGTTTCAGCCACTCGAAGCTTTTGCAGCACTTCTACGTCTGTCTCTCTTCTTGGGTTTGCAATGGTCATTCCTAGCTTCATCGTCCTAGATGAGGAAACCGCATTTCCCGGCTACTGGGCATTGCTACCCACCGTTGGTGCCCTGCTTATCATTGCAGCTGGGCAGGATGCAACTCCCAACCACTTCTTCCTCGCTCATCCCTTGATGGTCTTTGTGGGTGCTATTAGCTACCCTTTATACCTATGGCACTGGCCTCTTCTTGTCTTCTCGAGAATGCTGTATCGAGACGAGAATAGTACTGCGTTCGTGGCTCAGCCCAGCACGATGGTGGCGCTTTCGGTGGGCTTGAGCATCGCCACGTACTATCTTCTTGAGCAAAAGGTTCGGCATGGGAAATCTAAGCTTCTAGCGGTTAAGCTATCCGCTTATATGATCGTTATGGCCTTGATGGCAACGGTAGTGCTCATGAACGCTGGGTCTTTTTCTTACCTTTCAGCCACCACGGCTGGAATGGACGTCAATTTCACAATCGAGACCATATCCGACAACGTGACCGCAACCTCTAAAAATAGCACCTCCTTAGCCACTTTGGAGCCAGTGATCGTTAACTCCAGCCGTGGTCCACGTAAAGACAATGCCACAATTGAGAAAGTGCGAGCAGCGATTCAAGACTGGAATTTTCCTCCCAACAGCTTTGCCAACATCCCTGGTAACTCTAAGTACCACTACGGCATCGGCGGTTGGGTCTTGAATCCAGAGCAGAATGAGACCATCGTTGTCCTCGGAGACTCTCACGCACGTCAGTTGTCTCATAGGTTTGTCAAACTGTACGAGGACGCTAGGACAGCGAACCAAAGCTTCCCCAGTGTAGTTTACAAAGCTTGGGATGCTATCCCGTCGCTTCCCTGTGCCAGCACCTATGGACCTAATATGGAAATGGTGAAGAAGCTAGAGCCCAAGGCGCTCCTGATCTCCTTTAACTGGCCCCAATATATTCGGCCAGGCGGCCAAGAGTCTGATCCCTTGCACAACCCCTTACTCTGCTGCAAATGCGGCTACCAGGACAGCTGCACCTATCAGAGCCCTAAAGATGCGGATAAACTTCTGGAGTTGCTGTTCGATGATGTGAAGGAGATTACGGCCCAGAGAAGAACAAAAGTTTATATCGTCACTCATGGCCCAGAAGGGAGAGAGTTCAACCCTTCATATATGTCGAACCCACAGGGACTAGTCCCACAGAATATGCAACCTATCTCTCTAAGAGCTTTTCGTAAGAAGCATGAATGGCTGATTCATAATGTGGAAAAGGGCATTGAGGCGTCAGGCGCGGTTAAAATTGACCTTGCGGATAACGCGTGTTGGGAAGATGTTTGTGAGGTCCTGGAGCTGTACGGCCATCCCATCATGAAAGACAACGACCACTATCGGCCCTTCTATGCTAGGGAGTACATGCAGAGCCTGGACGTCGTGGTATCATAAGAACTGTACTACCCGTCTCCTTCCCTTCTTCCCTGCTTTTGGAGCATGAGTGCGGCCGTCCTGACTTTCAACCTCTTCTGTCCACATTCCTGCGAACCAAATGTTCCGCCAGATGGAGCAGTCAGCCACTTTATTTGGCAACCCTCAGCAATGCGCGGAAAGAAAGGCGTTTTGGCGCTTAGAGTTAGAGCGTTATCGTGGAGTCTGCGCAGTAGACCTTACCAATATACTCACACTTTAAAGGCTGTGGCGGGTGGCCACAACTCCCTGCTAGGCTATAGGGCGGGTTGCTAACAAGGCAGTGGAGATAATGCACAATGCACTCTAGCAGAGTAGATGAGGAGACTAGATCTAAACGGGCTGTCATAAACTCGACAGCGGTAGACACTTGACCGTAAAGTACTTTTAGCCTCCATGGTAGAGCAGACAAAGGCAGCAGGAGCAGAGCAGACGTGAAGCCACGTCACAGAAAGAGGAAGAAGATGGAAGTCATAGAATTGAGCTACAAATACCACTGTGATATTGCTCCTTCTTGGCCCTTCTCTTCTTCTCTTAGCCCTCGTCGAGCAAACCAAACAAGTCATTGAGTGCCGTTGCCAATTATGTCCACTCTAGCATAGAACGATTGTTGAAGAACTTAGTCTCATGCAAGAGCGATTGTGGCGCAACAGAGGTTGGCGGCGGGGGCTGAGAGGAGACACCATCATCATGTGCCCAGCTAGATAGAGAGTAGAGAGTCATTCAGGGCTCCCGACCCTGGGATGATAAGACGCTTGTCGCGATATGATCCATAGGGCAAGCAGAGAATTTTTTGGGGACGATAGTCCTCCTGCTCCTTGCGCTTAGCATGAGCGATGAGCGCGTCCTTTCTTCGGTATCATATCCTTGGCCATTGTGGGGAAGGAGAACTCCATCAGCAGGCATTGAAGCTTCAAGAGCGTTCATAACTTGACCAAACACTTATTTTCTGTCAAACCTAGACTTCAATCTGATTCTTCGTGCCACTTTGGTGATGACACGGTAGAACTACAGGAAGGACAGAAGTGGTGGTCTGTTACTTTCGGTATCAGCAAGCGAATTTTCTTGTAACTACTACGTACTTTAGTACTGTAGCAGCGAAGCACCCAAACCATGTTATTGCTCTCCTAATTTTATCTTGTAGAAAGGCAGACAGGAAGCCTGAGAACGTGTGACCCCATCACTTTTATCAGTAAAACCTATTTACGTGGGAAGATAAAATTCTACGTCGTTCTACCACTAGTCAGAGGCCTTGATGACCAGGAGTTGAGAGCTGTATCAGTTATCAAAAACGAGCAGAAAGGTTTATGGGGGCGGATGGGCGTTGTGGCGGTATCTTATTTATTTTTCTCGTTAGGTCTATACAAGGGACAGCGGTAAGGTGGGTGGTAGACGGCCGCACCGTCTCAGGTACTTTCCTAGGAGGGTCGGACAAAAATGTCACAGTAGAGCCCAAACTACATAGGAAGTGGCGGTCTCTCTCCCTCCTCTGTCTCTCATCGAGTTGTCATATGCCGTATATTAATAGTATCCCGTTCTCTATATGTGATTCTTTCTCGCACCCTGGTTTAGTTCCTCCTCTGTCCTTTCTCTCCTGCTCCTCTCGTGATGATGGCCTTTCTCTCTTCTCTCCTCCTCCTTCCTTCCCAGCAACCTTTGGCTTCATTGTTCCCTTCGCCATCATCAGAAAGACAGCTTGAAAGCCGAATCTTCTGTCTCATGTCTCTCCCCCTCTCTTTCTCTCTCTCTCTCTCTCTCTCTCTCTCTCGCTCTCTCTCTCTTTCTCTTCTCTCTCCTTTGCTCTCTCCCTCTCTCTCCTTGGCTTCATCAGAAAGAGTGAAGGGCTCACAGACAGGGTCGCTGTCATCTCCCAAGAGGAAGCAGAGGAGCCATGAGAGAACCTGAGGGGAAGTCTTGAGTCTGGGTCCAGGACAAACCGCCCATCTAGCTCTTTCTCTCTTGTCATAGCTCTCTCTCACCCAGTTCTCTCTCTCTCTCTCTCTCTCACTTCATGATTACTTCCCACTTCTCATCTGTAAATCGCTTCTTGCAGCCTTTCCGCGTCAATAGGGAGTTGCGGTTCAATCATGTCTCGGCTCGCGCCTTTCCTCGCTTTCTGCCGCCCAGCCTTCTTACCCTGAGTCACATCGTCTCTGCCGATAAAGCTTTCCCTTTCTCGAGCTTTCCTACCTTTCTTATCAGCACACAAAGGTCGGACAGGGCCCACCCTTGCGTCTTCGCTTCTGCGCGTTGCGGCAACTTCTTCATGGTGGTAGGCTGCTGATTGATCTCCGTCGGATCTCAAGATGGTCGACAGTATCAGAGGAGACGGCTCCACTGGAGGCCCCACCACCGACACGCGAAGCTTTAACAGCGAGTTGAAGCAGATTCAAGATATGGTGCAATCCTCAAGGGAAAGCGTCTTCGCCAACTTCTCTCTCTCACAGGCGAAGAGAGAAAGTCTTCGCCAAGATATGTTGAAAACGATAGAGGCTGCTGCGGACACATATGCGGATGTGGAAGGTATGGGCCTCTCTTCCTTTCAAGCTCTCCTTTGTCTGTCTCTTCTTCTCTTCGAGGGGGAGGCCATGTTGAGGCCGAGAGGGCTTACCCTTGCATCTATTTCTGCCGCACATGGTGTGTTGCCTGTTGCAATCTCTGAGGGTTCATCAAGATGATTCGTTCTTTTATGGCTCTCCCTGTGGCTTCTAGCGTCTATAGAGACTAACCATTACCCTTGGACCACCCTAATCGGATGCACAGCAGGGATTGTGAGCTGGGGCAAGACGAACACTAGCAAGCACATGTTGCCTGTGAGGAAAGGATCCCTTCCCGGTGAGTGAAGTGTGCTGTTAAGTGCCAAGAGTAACAGAAGACTGACTTCTGGGTTTGTATCTGCTTCCTTCATTCTCTACTTCTCATTCTGCTCCTTCTTCTTCTTCTTCTTCTTCTTCTTCTTCTTCTTCTCTCTCTCTCTCTCTCTCTCTCTCTCTCTCTCTGTCTCTCTCTCTCTCTTCTGCCCTCTTGGGGGCCCCCACTTCTGTGTAGGCAATAAAGTGCCATGCTTTCAGGCGTGGACCACTGTAGACGCAGAGTTAAAGGAGATTTGTCCGCTTTTGTTTGGAGATACAACCGAGCGCTATCGCAAGGAATCGCGATTGTTCTATGGGAAGAAGCTAGAGCAATGTCAGTGGCCAGGACTGTCCCGCCATGGCCCATGCTATAACCTTCCTTATCCTTGGTGCTTATCCTCCCCCTGACTTATGTGTTTCATAAACTCATAGGGATTCCACGATTTCCGCAGCTCTATCGTCTTTATCTATTGCAGTTCGTTTGTGGCGGCCGGCCCTTTCTCCTTTTGATCTCAGTCCTCTTTTTTTCTGGTTGTAGGCCGAGTGTTAGACGTCCTGATCCCTATGGAGGACGACGGTACTGGCGGCCGGTGGATGATGACTCTGAAATGGTTTTGCCTTAACGGGAAGGGCGCCTTTAGCAAGGCGAAGGACTTCGTAGTGATTGACTACGTCAGGCACTACAAGACGGTAAGATTTGACATTCTCTCATGCTCCCATCATGTGGTGCGTTGCTGATCAGCATGGCTGCTTTTCTTTATCGCCCTGGCTACCGTTGCCTCTCTGCAATGACACTTTCACTCTTGCACTTGCAACATCTCTTACTTTCGATCCCTCTATCGCGTATGCTTATGCTTGGTCGATGCACAGGAGGAAGGGGTGGCGGTGCTGTGTAGAGTGATGAAGTCCGTTACCCTTCAAGGACTGCCATCTCTACGCCAACTGGGCATCACAAGAGGAAATGTTCTCTCGTCCATAGAAATGTTTACAGAGACAAAGTCACCCGGCTACATCAACGCCACTGCCTTAATGCACATGGACGTTCAAGACTCAATCAAAGCACTTGGTTCTCATTACGCAGAAAACTTTCTTGTCAATAATTTAAAGACACTGGGAGTGTTCGTCCTCACCAAGCGGGTGACGAAACTGCACATGAAGGCGATGAGAGATCAAGGGGGCAAGCCCAACGAGAATGACCCAGCCTGTGGAATCTGTCTAAAATCGTTTTGGCAAGGTGCGCGGTTTCTCCTTCCTCTTTTATGTTCTTTGAGTTGATAGTCTTCGACGGACACATCCCCTTGCCTGCTCAGGTGTCTATCACAGTGGTAATTTAGTTCTTTGACCGCTTGCGTCACTGATGCTGTTTATCCATGGCCCAAAGGCTGCTCTGTAGATATCACCTACTAGCTTCTTGCCCGTCAGACATTCCCTATCTCTGATCCTGCTCTTCCATAGGCCGCAAGCGTCAAGCGTGCATGGGCTGCTTGACTTCCGTCTGTGCAGAATGCACAATTAGCCTGAATGCCCTGATCCCTCGACACAATACGCTGATGGTTTGTTTTAACTGCGTGCTTTTTGTGAAGTCAAAGCCGACAGCAGCGCAGGGAGATAGCAGCAATAAAGAGCTGCGGAGAAAGAGGTAATATATAGCTATTGCATCGGGTGTTTTTGACATCTCTTCTTCTATGTATGTCTACTATGTCAGCAAACTATTGTCTCCCTTCCAATATTTAGAGAGGGGACTGAACACTATATCCTCGGTCTCGCCGGCAGCTCCGAAGCAGACAATAGAGGAGACGCATTTTCTTTTTCCCGCTTGTCCTCCCTTCTTCCGGAGAGTTTAGCGCCCATCGTGACTCGTCGGCTGTCGATCGAGCCCGTGGACATCAACCTTTCCGAGCCTGCACTGAGGTCCCTTGAGTCACCACCCAAGAAAGAGCATCGGGAGGAGGTCTATCTTCGGGTGTCTGATCTCTGGTGCGTGCCAGCAACTGTTCGTAGCTCGCCCTCATTCATCCCGTGCTATTTGAACTTGTTCCACTTATCCTACCTTCGATGTCTCCAGGGATCCAAACCAATTCATGCAAGCCGCCAAAGGTACTGGCACTACAGGGCTTCAGACTGCAAAGCACTTCACGTTCGAGTTTAAGAAGGCCAAAAAAGAGAAGAAAAGTCGTTCTGACTCTATCGGCTCCGATGACAGCGGCAGTTGGCAAGGAGATGAAGATGATCTCACTCCGTTTGAGCTGCCCGCATTCACCCGCTTCTCTCTTATGTACGATGAAGAAAACCCTCAAAAAGGAGTTGGTGTCAGACATCTTCCCCTTGCTGTCAACCTTCCACCTCCTGCAAAAGCCAGCTAGGTCTTTGGACCATTGTAGGCTATCAATCTTTCCTTTCTCTCTCTCTCTCATCCTATCAAACTAAGGCTTGTCAGCTGTCCTCCTTGTCAAATTATTTATGCTTTCTCCTGACCACTAATTGGAAGAGAGTTACACTTTCATAAATTAAAATAAATCGGCAATAGAACTCACGATGGTTCATAGTATAGACGGGGCTTCTTCTGCACTCTATGACTGCCTAGTAGGAGAGTCTCTACCACTGCAGTGTCAGGCACAAACTCTAGCATAGTCCAAGGGTCTAACCGGAAGAAGCTTGACATATCGCCTGAAGGTTGGCCTCCTAGGCGGGTTGACAGATCTAACAGTAGAGGGGAGACGCCGTTTGTGGGCCGAGGGAATATCACCTCCACCCGCCTCAACAGTTCATCCCGCATCTTAAGTTGCGAGAGCTGGTCCTACATCACAAGTAAAGAGAAGGCCATTCCATCAAGGAAGTGAGGTGAACCAAGTGCACCAAGGACATAGGAGTTTAGGAATTGACTGCAAGAGTGAAGAGATATTGTCAAGGAACTGAGTAGAGAAAGGACAGAGTTCTGTCCGCAGAGAAAGAGGAAAAGACATATCAGCCTCGAATCAAAGCAAAGACAGAGCCAATGCTCTCTATCAGCGCAGTTCTGCCGCCTTCTGCAGTTTCGACTCTAATGTGACTTACCCTTGGTTTCTCTTGAAGGGTTTTGGGCTCCATGACGTTGATAACATCTAGAATAAAGTCGAAAAGGTCCAAGTCTTGAGCGCTATTGATAATATTCAGCTGCAGTATCTGGAACAGGGATTTGAGCAACCTGCCCATCGCCACTGTCTCTCCGCATTGCTTGATAGGCTTTACAAGCAACGCCAGAATCTGAATGCGGAGTCTCAACAGCTCCTCAAAGCGCGCTATCCGCACATTTCTTAGCTCGGCATCCGCCATAGAACCAGGCAAGGCCGGTTTATCCGCTGTTTTCCCCTGAACCGCCAACTCCTCAAACTGTGCAATCAAAGACTCAATGAAGCGGACATGGGGTCGTCCTTCTGATGAAGAGAGGCAGTTTCTGATCAGGACAAGCACAGGCTGCTGAGGAAGAGCTCTCTGCCACGTCGAAGCCAGGTCTTTTTTCAGCAGAGTCTGGATCTCCATCAAAAGATCACTGATAGCGCTCGGGCCGACCTTTCGCACTAGCGCGGCGTAAATGTCGGATTGCGCTACCATTGCCTCCTCCTCCGTCTCTCCTTCTCTCTCTCCCGCGGAATTCGAATGGTAAGGTCGGGATGGAAGGCGCAAGGAATATTCTCGCGTGGGAGAGGTCGCCATAGGTGACGACATTGGAGAAGAGCGCAAGACGAAGGGAGTAGAACCCGGCGTAGCTGTCATTGGTGAAGCCGCAGGAGACCTAAAAAGCCACCACTTAGTATGGGGATGAGGTTGGATCTAGTGATGAGAAGAGATACGATAGAGATGATAGTTATGATCTAGCACCCTCGTAGAGGTAATAAAAGAATTGAGAGAGACACAGAGTCCCCAACGGAGAAAGAGAATCTAGCACGTGGACATCATAGCCTGAGGATGGATAATGCACTTTTCAAAGGAACAGCTGTTAATACTACCTGCTAGGAACTCCATACTGTCTCCCTATCCTTCTCACGATAAGGTAACCCAGATGCTGATGTTCTGTCAGAGAGTGAGCAGGCTCCTCTTCTTCCTCCATCTCTGGGGCAGAGCTGGGTAACGAAGGTGGTAAAGGTGCTCCGGGCTTCGGAGGGGTGTTTGGTGCGATAGGAAGGGTTGTGGCTTCAAGCTATGGCAGATACGACGAAGCGCGGTTACGGCAGAGCATGAAGAACGCGAGTTAAAAGAAAGGAGGGCAAGCTCCAGGAATGGCATTGGATATTGAATAGTAGGAGAAGAGATCCTGTGAGATTCAACAAAACTAGCAGAGGTAGACAATACCAACCTGATGTTTCATTTCGGTAGAGCTAGGGACTGGCACCTGGCTCCCGCCACCGGAAGAGGAATTAGACAAGGCAGGAGGAGGGAGGGGAAGGCCATACGGTGGAGGTGAACCAGGAGGTGGTGGCGGTGGAGGGGTACCATCTGAATGCCCCGACTGTGTATGTATGGGTATCCTCAGAGACGGAGAGATCTATGAAAGCATTAGACGTTGATTGGTAATACTCCCACACTATAGGAAATAGCACAGAAGGCCCGTCCACACTTCAAAGTCAGAGAGAAAAAAGCAGATAGGAAGAGATCTGTAAAGAGAAGAAGCATCTAACTGCAGGCTGGAAGACTATTGTGCTCATCTCTATCGTACTCACCATGGCAGGAGGCGGTAGAGGAGGAAGAACGGATGGGAGGATTGACGAGGGCGCAGAGCTCGACCTCGTTTGAAGCTGAGGAGGAACCGGGCTAGGCGGGACTTTGCCGATTATCTTCTTTTGCCGCGGCTTGGGTCTCCATCGCTTCAACTGTAACTGCAGCTGCAGCCAACCGCCCCTGTGCAGGGACCATTTGGTCAAGCCGTAAGAAGAGAGTTAAGGGTATACTGACGTCACGGACAACGCGGACAAGGAGGGTAACGACGAAGAGGCAGAAAGTGGCAAATCTCTTGGAGAAAGTGGAGAGAACATGCTCAACAGAGTCAATCTGAGAGTCACATTCCAGAGCACGTCCCTAAAATGGGTGCAAAGGACATGAAGGACTGTGTCTGCATTCTTGGAAGCTACGAAGGTCTCGTCGAGTACTCATAGGCAGAAAGAAATCACGAAGGGGTCAATGGGCGTGGACGGCTATGTTGGGGAGGATATATTTAAAATGTCCCTCGGCGCAGGAAGTGACTTGATGATTGTCTCATGTGTGTCTCCCGCGCCGTCATCATCGGTGTTCCGACAAAGCTGGGATATCAGATGTGCCGCAGACCAGTTGCGCTCATTGTACAATCGTGATACTGTAGAGTAACACAATATAGCGGTTGACTCAGAGACGGACGGAGCCAGATGAGCCAAGGAAAAGGAAGGAGGTCGAGGAGCCACATAAGGAAGGTGGTTATAGCTTCAGCATGGAGACAGTAAACATTGCTTTTATCACCAGGATCACCCAGGGAAGAGAGGATAAATATAACCTGGGAGGATATCTAGACAAGATAGGGAGAGTAACTCTACCTAGTAGATGGTTTAGCTTTGTCGTGTCAGAGAAAAGTGCCTCCCGGACGTACGGGTTCCCGCTTACTCTTCGAAGTATGGCGAAAGCCACAAGAGCTGAGGCAACGAACGACAGAGCAGAGAGTGAGGCTTAGCGAGGGGGACGACGAGCGAGGAGATACAGCGGAACAGCTGATTCAGACTACAAAAAGACAATAATAAGACACCTACCTTTGCTATCAGGTTTTCTCAGCCCTTGTCCCTTGGAGTCGAATTGGTAAGCAACTCTGTGGTGCTGCAGTACCACCGAAAAGACCAAAGGCATTGAGAGTTTGGATATAGCAGCTCGGAGTACCGCTTGTTCCTGCGGGTCAACTTTTTAGAGAAGTACGACAAGGCCACAAACTCCAAGAGTTGCGAAGGGAAAAAAATGGTTCATACAGGTGTGTTAAGAAGACCAGAGGTACCCTTACCGGTGCCCCACTAAAAGTGCGGTCAGAGAAGAGCGCCCCGATCAGGCACATGGACAACATCTGGCAGCCAGAAGACTCAGCAGCGTCTACGGTCGGTGTCTTGGGAGGCTGTTGACCCTTCGCCTGGGAGCACGAGGAGTATTAGCCACTTCAGAACGCCCAGCCAGCCATGAACGATCAATAGGGTCGATCACGTCATTGACAGAGAGAAAAACATTAAACTACTCTAAAAGGAGACTTGGGGACAAGGATGTCGTACCACAGAAGGAAGGCCAGGGAGTAGAGTAACCCGAACCAGTCCATCTAAGAAGATAACCTCTTCACTGATGAGCGCCATGATAAACATGAGTAGTCCTGCCTGGGCGTAGTCCAGATCACCTTTCCTAATATTGTAAAGAAATGCAGAGACAAGGCGAACAAAGAGGATCGAAGTCTGAGCCAGGGCAAGCAAGATTCAGAGAAGAGATGCAACTCCGCGCGGACAGGGACAAATCCATGGCTACTCATGATGGGTTGAGAGCCTGAACCATACCTTTCTCTATGCATGAGCTTCTTGCTAAGATGCTCCGTATTCGCGAACGGATTTTTATGCTGTGTATTGGCAAACGCCGGGATCACTTCCTACAATTCGGACCCGGGCGAAGTATGAGACTAAGCATGATGACAGGCACACTAGAAGGGGAAGCAGAAGAGGAGAAAGCAAAAAGTACGCTTCAAAGGGGCAGTCTTAACATCAGACGTGGGCAGCTCATCACGCTCAGTAGCACGTTGACATTTCTAAAAGAGGCATTTCGTCAGTGCAACACTCGGACCTTTTGCAGCCAGATGAGGAGAAAGTAGGAGAGGTTGGCTCCAAACTTAGGGCTTTCAAATTGGTACATGGGCGAATCCCTTAGGAGGCGTATGAAGGAATAGAGAGAAGGCGGAACACTGCCATAAGTGGTCTCAATAAAGGAGGCCTGCCCATTCTCTTTGCTAACGAAATCGCCATACTTTTGACTCCCATCAATCCACACCTAGAGCAAGGAGAGGACCAGCTTAGACTCTGTGCGCGCAGGCGTAAGGAACAAGCCACAATGAGCTCAGCAGCAACACCAAATGTAGGCGAAGCGTCTACAAACGCAGATCTTGGGAAAAGTTATATACAGATCGGATCTATCTATGCGTAAGCTTAGCAAGAATGGAATAATGCTAAAAGTAAGAGAGCAGACAAGGCTGACCTTCATGAATTGAGTGAGAACAGCGCGGAAGCAATAAACGAATCCGTAAGGCCGAAGGAAATAGTCCTTGAGAAGTAGTGACCCGGACTGAATTCGAGGATCCCTGGCTTGAGCTGAAGAACAGAGGGATTGAAGAAGAGATCTCGCGGGGCTTTTATCGCCTCCTCCATCTGTGTTGGGTTCTGGTGTTGGAGGGACCGAGCTCTGCGCTGTCTCTAGACTGGAGGAGAGGTAGGAGAAAGCCTGCTCTAATGCAGCCGAGAGCTGTTCGGAAGGACGATCTGAATTTGAAGGAAAGTCTAGAGATCGGACTGTGGGGTCTGGTCCCTCCAAAAAGTTAAGATCAAGGAGGTTGCCACCGCTCTCTTTCTGGCTCCTTCCTAACTCACTTTGTAGCTTCACCAACTCGCTATCAGTTTTTGAAACTTGTGCCTGGTACTTGGCCAGCTGAGTGAAGAGATAGTCTGGAGCTTCCGCCTTCTCAAGCCACTTGTTGACGCTTGGTTTTCCTTTGTGCTCATTGTAGAGCAAACAAAAGTATCTCGTTATAGCGAGAGACGAGTCGTCAAAGCTGTTTCCCTCTTCTCCGTCTGTCTGGGTCCCTCCTGAACCTCGTTTCCTAGGTACGCCACCGAAGTACTTATAACGGGCCACAAAGCAGTGCAGGAGTTCAGGGAGGGTTTCGGTGGTCGCCAAGGCAACGCGTATGCGGTCTAGTCTTGGAAGAACCACTGTTCGCACAATGTAGGTGCCAGCATACTTCACGAGCCACAAAGCTAAGTTCATGGCTTAATAGTTGCGAGTGCACATGTGGCAGGAACGCAGTGGTGTTAGCAATCTTGCAACTCTTGAACAAGCCTTACCCAACATCTCCTAAACCTCTACGGATCTCTCTTTCTCGTATTGTAAGGTCCAAGCTCTCTTGTTCTTTGGGGAAAATAAAGCATGGTTACTCTCCTCTCTATATTAAGTCCTACCTTCGAAGACGTCTGCCTCTTCCAAAACGGCCAACACATTCTTGCATAGTTCCTCCAGCGAGCCGTGTATCGAGAGGATGTCATTCTGCTTACCCTGGTCACCTCCCTGCAGCCACCCTTCTTCCCGTAACGACTGCACCAGCCAAGAAGTGAACCAGCTCTTGTCGTGGGACGATAGGAGACTAATCTTCTTCAAAAGAAGAGAGATAGACTTCTCAAAGTTTTCGCGTTGGTGTAGCGCAATCCTCAACATTGTTCGTGAATGGCTGGACTCTTCTGCATAGCGGTCGCCGGCTGTCTTCGTACCTTCCTTCCCGTCCGCTCTTGCTTTTTGAGGCTGTCGGTCTATGGGTTATATAGAGTGAAGCAGCAGAGAGAGAAGGTATGAAAAAGAAGAGAGGATTGGTGAGACAAGCGACCACAGCAAGCAACAAGGACACGTGAGAGGTGGTACAAAATACGGTGGATGTAAGGCGTGGGTGCTATAGAAAGTGCCAGAGGGCATTTATCGAGTATTGATGACGTAGGACCCAGTAAGGCAATGGGGAACAGGTTCACCTGATCGCAATGACCTACCTTGAGGTCTAACAAAGCCAAACAGGTCGGCAGCAAGTCTCTGGACGTGGAGCAAGTCTTCCTCTGCCCCTAACTCCTCTTCCTCTTCCCTTCGAAGGCTTAACGCGGCCCGCCACTGGTTGTAGAGGAGTCCGCACTTATTTCTGGAGGTGCTGATTGCGATCTTTGAGGAAAGGGGAGGCAGAGGACCTCGAGGGAGCTGCCAGAGGTAAATTCGGTGAAGGGTGGCACGCCTTAGGGAAGCGATATCGTCCTTATGAACAGCCATACCGGGACCGCACTCAATATCTAGTGGAATAAGGAGGAACGACCAGGGACCATAAATGCAATGATGGCGCAGCACTTCCTTAGCCACCTTGAGAGCTTTGAGGTCACCGCATCAGAGATAAAGACCAGAACTAAAGGACTTCCCAACTCTGGTACACAGCCTTCTAACGATGCAAGCCATACGAAGTTGAAAGTGTAACAAGATGGACAAGCGATAGGCGCCTAAAAATATAACAACGAAGCAAGGAAAGCGAAGACGCGGAAGCCTAGATACGAATCAAGCTACAATCCTTACAAGGGAGGGTGTCGGTAGAGCTGTCAGAGGAACTCCTCAGGTCCTTCAATGAGATAAGAGGGACTCCGTCTAGAGCGTCGTCCATAGCCCCAGATGCTATAAGATGGCTCGTATAATGGATTTGGGAGAAAACTCGCTGCCGTATTAGCAGAGAAAAGAGGTTTAATATGCACAGAAGCTCTTCTCCATTTTGCGGCCTGTACTTGTCAAGGAAGCACTGCAGCGCATCCTGGAGCATCAGTCGTTGCGGCATCACTAAACTCTTAGCAGACGCCATATGGGCACCTTCCTCGTTAGCAGTCATTCCAGCTGAGGTACTACGGAGAAGGAAAGCAGGTTGGACGTCTTAGAACCCAAGGTGTCGCAAAGGATAGGTCAGCATCAGCGGAAAGGGTGGCTTCGAGATGGCTCAATCCACACGCTACCTCGTCGTTGGTTGACGTTGTAAATAGTCTTGATAAATCTCCAGAAGTTTGGCAGCACTAAGAATGCGGTAAGGGGCGCATCTATGACGCGTAACACCCCATTCACAGATGGTGAATACCGCTGATGGCTCCACCACAGAGAGAGTGGCATTACTATTGTCATTGGCCGGACTGAAGAAAATCTGGCAAGACAGAGTGTTAGCAAGCTTGGAGATCCTTCCCTTTCAAACCCTGACTCCTTTAATAATGTAGATAGGGTAGAATTGCGGTACGATTCTTTGAAGTCAGAACTCCTAATTTCCTTCACTTCCTCTCAGCCTCCTTTTCTCCAGTCTTCGGAGTTTCACTTTGTGTCTATGCCAACCTTTTGCACTATTTGTTCCGCGTCGAAGGTAGAAGTAATGGTGTGGAAGTGGTCCAGAGTTTCGATAAGATCGGGAGCACTGGGCTTTGCAAACGATTGGGTTATCTGGGGAATGGGGAAAACCGGACAGAGAGGAAGACTCTTTAAGTTCTAACAACATGTTTCCTTAGCGGAGCATGGCCATCCTGACGCCTTTGGCTCGTGGTTGTTTTTATATCTATTCCCCACTTCCCATCTGTCCGTTGCCCTGCAGTAGCCCTCCCAATTTGGTCCAACAGACATAGGTATCCATGCCCTTGATAAATGAAACTTGGACGAACAGACCTACCAGGGAGCGGATTCTCTCACTTCTCGAGCAGACGGATTTGAGAATTCGCCGGCAGCGTTGGAGGGGGACGCCAGCAACCTTCTCCACTTTGTTCCCAGAGAAAGAGCACTTGACACGACTACTATTTCGGATGGAAAGTTTGGGGCGCAGGACATACTTTGGCCAAGAGATAAGGTGTTCTGATGGATTGTAACACAAGCGTGGCCGCCAACGAAGAACGAGACGGCGGCAGAGAGGTAAGGGTGAAGCACGGAGCTAGAATAGAAGATATATCGTAGTCCTACCGTCTGAGATGGAGACCAGTGCGTCTGATGCTGACAGAAGCACTGATCTCAATAATGAACAAAGTCCATGGAAGAGAAAATCGTGCGCCTCTGTCTCAAAATACGCGGGCTCTCCCTGTGGCCACAGCTCCCTCAGATTTCGTAGGCATGCATGGACTAGGCCCCTCGTGTGCGAGCTGGTCTTATAGATATATGGAAGATAAGGCGTAAGAGCGCTAAGAACCATGCAGCAGTCAGGGATGGACAGCGGACGAAAGCCTTGGCCTCTTCTTGAACCCCCTCGCATATCGTCAAAGATCTCCAACAGCCCGTCTAAGAAACGAGCCCTGCAAATGGGGAAAAGTCGGGTATTATCGCTCTGTTTGGAGTTCGCTATTCTTAGATCTAACGATTTATCAAGTCGTTTTTCCTCTATCAAGATGACTCTTGGACGGCTCCCGCTAACAGTCAACATCATGTCTTGTCATCGGCGCCTGTTCGATCCTCGTTGTTGTCGCAAACTTCTCGATTGTCGCAGCTTACCCTATGACTCTTAGTATTACCTGTCAAGTAGGCCCTGCTCAAATTGGGAGCGAGCTAAAGCTGCCACATACGACCACTTAGACCTATGCGGGGCTTGGCCTAACTGTTCAGGATAGTGGATGCTGCTTTCCTCCATGATCGGGCGCTTCCCTGTTGGAGTGGCCTATAGGTTGAACTGATTAGAAGGCAAGCCATCGACGATACCTCATAATGGAGGAGATGATGTCTACACTTAGGGTTCTAACCGCTCAACATAACATTATTCGGAGACAGAAGAGTGTGACCAATATTATGAACAATCTGTGCGGAAAAAACGATACCAAAGTAAACGGAGCAGAGGAAAGCATAAAGAGAAAATGATAAAGGATGAAAGAAGCGTGTACAAGAGAGGAATTGAGGATTGAAGCTCAGCTTGGTCCTAGCCGTACATTCGTGGCGACTAGGGTGGAAGTGCTTTCCCCTTCGTCTTGCCTGATTTTGAGGCTGAGATACTCTAATAATTGCCGGGTCCACGACTCTGAACGTTTCTCCATCCTCCCGACGTCAAAGGTCCAGTCGCTGGTACGGCTCTGCTGCTTCACTTCGCTATAAAGGAATATTATCTTGACGTACCAGGTAGCGCGGATTATCGCTGGCTGGTACTCAGCAAGCAGTTCAAGTAGGGGATATCTGAGGAGAAGAGGAACAATAGGAAGACACAGAAGGAAACCAATGGGTTTAGACGTAGATCAGTTAGCGACGGAGCAAATATATGGAAAAGAGGCGGGACCTAAGGCACTCTGGCTATGGATGGAACACAGAAGAAGTCAAAAAGCTGTATCAGTCAATCCTTGGACCGCTGACTATACACGCGGAAGATGAGCACCCCTAAACATCTTTTGACCCAAAGGATGGACCCAGTAAGGACACTTTCAGATTCAGAGCATGATGAAATAAAGGATAAAGTTTGAAAGGAAGGCGAGAGTACGAGAATCGGGTCAGACCAACTTTTTGGTAGAAGGTAAATAAAGTTTACCTCTGATTGCGGGACGATTCCCAGCCTCTCTTCGCAATGCCCAGTCTCTCAATGATTTCATCCAAAGACTTGCGACAGGACGCGAGCTCAATCATCCATTCATGGTTCGACGGACTAGATTTATCGCTGAGAAGCTTCACATGATTCTGCAAGAAGTTACTAAGATAATTTCTTCGCTGTATAACAGCTGCGCTCGCTTGAGACTCTCGCAGAGCCAGCTCTTGCATAAACCGTTGATGCTGGGAAATAAGCTCTGCGCAGCTGTCCACCATGGTCCCGTACTGACGTACGGCCGCGCTCTCATGCTCCGAGCCCAAACCTTTCGGAAGCGGCTCCACATAGCCTGACTCCTTCTCCGCCCAGAAAACAAATTGCTCTTCAGGATTTTTCGCATTTGTCAGATAGGTGTCTGGGATGCCAAGTTTGTCGGATAGCTTGCCGTCTGACGGCTGAGGCAAAAGAGACAAGTGTCAGATGAGGGCTGAGGGCGGTGCTTACGACAGGAGTGATTACTTACCTGCTTCTTTGCAAACTTGGGAGGAAATCCTGCTGTCAGATCTGTCGAATACTCTGGCTGGTGCACTGAGCGACTACCGTGGCTTGAGAACGAGGAACCTTAGTACGAATAGGGGAAGGAGTCTGCCACCTTCCTCATCACTTGCCCTACCTAGAGGAAGAAGACTGATAATGGGAGTGATACCCAGAGCGGGACTGATGGCGCCCTGCACTCCGATCACCTCTGTAGCTGGACTGGTTCGGCGAGGACCCTGACGTAAGGTGGAGTAACAGGTATTAGAAGTAATGGCCTCTCCATGTTGCGGCAGTTATAAGACTACCTCGAGAACCACCTCCATAGGGAGCACCACCCGAGTTCCCAGGCAATCCATGACCTACAGATCCTGGCGGCGGGTAGCGTCTGTGTCGACCACTCCGGGAGCGATCTTTCTCGCTCATCCCTGCCTCCAGAAGTAGAGTGCTATGTAGATTCCACTGACATACGCTGAAGTTCCCGTCCTATCATTAGCACCTGCAGAAGAGGCAGTTCGAACGAGACCGCCGCTTACGTGGCCGAAGGCAGTAGCTTCGTACTGCCATGGTTGATGAGAAGATCAACCAGAGCCCTCTTGCTAGCTGCTGGTGCTGGATCCTAGCTGTGGGATCTGCTGCAGTGAGGTTCTTGCTACTGATGAAGTGCGATGACCGTGGTATCGAACTCTCAATATCCAAAGAGAACGGCCAAAAGCGAGGCGCAGTGGGACCATGAGAGTCGCTAACGGTCAACTCTGAAGATTGAGGCAATTCCAAAGCTCTGTCATTGGATTCTGGGGGATCTCGGATCTCCGACCTGAAGAAGAGAAGAGAAGAGTGTGGAAGGGTGAGCCTCTTGAGGAAGCGCTTTGGGATGAGGTGAGGATGAGAGACCCTGAGGGTATAACCTTGCTGTCTGACAGCTATCAAGGGCTGAGAGCGTACGAAGGGTATTCTTAGGGTATGCTGAGAGACTTGGGAAAGGCATCTTGACCTCGTTGACCTTCAGCCCCCAACCCGTAGTTCCAGCTCATCCGTTTGTAGAGTATCATGCTGCTGATAGGGTTTCCAGAGCTACCTGGAGGACCTTTGAAGAACCCGAGCCTGGAAATGGGCTAGACAAAGAGAGCGTAAGGCAAGACCATGGAGCGGCCAACCACCGGTCCGCTCGACGAGGCCCCTCTCGTTGAGCTTGAGCAGCTGTTCTCGGTGGATGGGTCCTACGATGGAGTTCCCATTGAGTTTGCGAGTCGACGATCGTCGCGCTCCCAGGATATGGCGATTTTCTACCTTGCGAACAGGAACCTAGTCTGCCGCATATGCACCACTGTCAGAGATGCGCCTTATTCCAGAGCTTTATGCCGGTTTCCGTGGATTCAGGACTTTCGCCGAAGACTTTGTGCACTCGCCATCTGCCCAGATATTGAATGGGTTGCTTGTGTTACTTCCAACCGAAGCATTTACTTTCACCCCTTCTATCACTATTGCGTGAAGACAGAGCGACTGCGACTCAAGCTAGAGGATCAGCAGATAGATGAAAAGGTCACGGCCAACCTGGCTTGCTTCTTCACACCCACAGATATGGCAATGAGCATCAGGTGCGGGCGTGGGTACTATCTTTCTTACTTCCCCGACTGAAACCCGCTGGTGCAGATATAAGTCGATTACTGTTGATAACCCCATAGGAGACGAGCTCGAGCCTCTCATGCTGGATAAGTCTCTCGGCATCCCTAGTGCGACCTTCTGGTGGAGACGCGCTCATCTCGGCCTGAAAGAGGATAGAGAAGTTCTCATTGTGGGAACGTCAAAGGGATGGATTGTTTTTGTCAGTGTCTTTCAGGGAAAAGAGCTCTTCAGGCTTGATGTAAGGCTTCTTTCCTTGCTTCTGGTCTCATTGAGATCCCTAAGAGTGCTAGTACTGCAGGTATCCCGAGAAATCACCAGCTTAGAGGTCATCGTGCAAAATGGAGAAGAGGAGGAGGAGGAGTATCTTCTTATTGGATCACGATCGGGAAGCGCTTCACTGTTGCTTGAGAAGGTACTACTTGGCTCGTCTGATAGAACATGGCCTCCGCGATAACCATGAACTGCCGTCTTTAAAGGACTGCGGCATCTCTTCTCATCTGTCAGTATTTGAGGCGAAGGACCAGGATGATTTCGAGCCTAAGCAGCTAGCGGGTGGTGACCAAGCGATGACCGTTCAACCGCTAAGTATCGTCAACTTTGATGTTGTTGACCGGTTCCAGATCGCTGCTTTTAAAGCTGATAACACCAGAGAGATAGCGTTTGGGTTGCACATATGCGCCCCGCTGAACTCGTGGCGGAAAGTAGAGCTGCCCGTGGAAGGTTCGATACTCTTCGGCTCTCCTAAGTTCATCATAATGTTCCAGACTTCTGCCTCGAAGTCCTTGAAGGTGGGAATAACTGGTCCTCCGACGTGTACGAATTTCAGGAACTCTTCCCGCTGTTCGTTCTGAAAGTGAAGGAGACAGGACCTAACCCCATGACACAGATTCTGCTTCTCATGCCGCGGCCGGAGGACAGCTGGGCATTTGAGGTCAAGGCGGAGATGGAGCTCAAGGACAAGGAACAGAGGCCTCTTGCCCTGCCGCCTACCATCCAGATAACTGAGGTGGTCGATCATAGCTGCCTCTATATCTGCACGAGGCACAACCTGTACGCACTGAGGCCACTCTATTCCTCGCAGATACTTGAGCAGCTGCTCATGCAGGTACGGAACGGGCATTACGAACCTCAAATCTCTTTTTGAAGCTCATCACGCCCACATCTTACCTTAGAGAGCTCTCACACCGGCCAGAGCTTCCAGATTGGGTGCCTTGATTGGCCTTAACACAAGTGGCACCTTCCTGAAGATTGCAGACGAAGCTTGCAAAGGTGGAATAACGAGTGAAGGTAAGTTCTCTATCTTCTTCTTCGCGTGGTCCCTGCACCTTCTGACAACAATATTGCTCGGGACTTTGCAGAAGAACGAAACTGGGTCCTCCAACTGTATCGTATGTCCAGGGCTCGTCCTGTGGCCATTGCGATGAGCATGCTTTCCTCTGGGTCTTATGAACTTGGAGCCAACTTCATTGGCCCCTACATCTTCTCGCCCAAAGACGAGTTCGGGCTTCCCGAAGAGGAGCTGGAAGAACTGGCTAATCTGATGCTCCAAATTATGATCCACCTATGCATTGAAGAGGACGTTGCTGATATCAGTGATCAGCTAGAAATAGATTCTCAAGAGGAGGGCGCCGTAGATAAAGTGCAATGTCTTCAAGCGACTTCACGCTGGAATAGGCAGAAAATAGGTGACTTCATTGGATCGGTGGAGCTGTATGACCCCCATCAGGCGCTTAGGATGCTGGCAGACGCGGGAATGGTGACGGAAGCCCTGATTGTTGCTAAGCAGTGGGAGCTGTTCCCTTCAGTGAGTTTATTCTCTGTTTCTATACCTGCAAGAGGTTCCTAAACTTCGGTCATATAGGCTCTAGAGCTCATAGAACAGTCAGGCTTCATTATGGACGAGGACGAACTGGCCTACTTGGTCGACCAAGGGCAGGCAGCAGCGTTGCTCCGTTGCCAGACGCTACTAGATCGGCTCCGTCCAGAACTGAAGCTCAAGCTCCTTTCTGATAGCGAGGGTTTAGATTCAAGCACCCTTTTGAAGGAAAGAGAATGGCTCTATAGGAATCTTGCTAGTCTTGACATAGACCTTGCCGAAAAGTTGTCTGGGGCCCTTCTCCAAGCCTTTCCTTCTCTGACGACTGTTACTGAGGACCCCAATACTGGGTCTCACCTCTTCTCGAGCAGTGGCAATCTCTTTGGGAGCCTGGTGAAGGTCCCGAGTGCCGCCAGCTCCTCATCTCCTCGAGCACAGACCCCACAACATTCGTCCGCGCCAGTACAGATCAGAGTATGTGAGCTTTATATTTTACTGCTGCTGCGGATCTCCGCAGTCGCTCAACCTCAGTCTGAGAAGGCGACAGCTAACAAGATGCTTGAGACCGAACTGCAGAGACTAGACGGCATCTACCGCCGGAATATTGTTCTGATTCACTGCGTCCAGTTTAAGAATTATTCGACGGCGGCCTTCATCTGTGCCATGGCTAATGATCAAGTGAGACAACTGGAGTTCAGCCTGCAAAGCGCTTGGCGAATCAGGGAAGAACTTCAGGCCGATTCGTCCCACCTGCAGGCGACAGAAGACTTAATTCTTCAGGCTCTCGAAGATTGGGTCATAAACCAGGGTGAAGCCGAGTCAGATAAGCGATTGGAGCTGTTTACCAAGCTTCTTTACTACTGGAAGGAATTGGGCCTGTCGATGGAGCCTTTGGAAAACCTTTTCAGCAGAAGTGACCCTGATGACGAGGATGATGTCACAGCAGCAGGTGGTTTCCATGGTGAGGTCATTGGCTTCCTCACAGAGATTCTTTGCGGCAAGGAGGGTTCTCTCCATTCGAATGGCTGGAGAGGGGGATTGAAAGGTACTCACCCAATACTCCGGCCTGCCTACGTAGCGGCAGTCCGTGAGCTGCAGTTTTCTCAGAAGTTGCTCATGGCGGTTGTTGCTGACCACTTTAAGACCACAGGGATCGAGAGGGACACGCGAAGGGTTCGCAAATTGCTCTCTTCTATTATAATGAACCTGCGCTACATGGAGCCACCAAGCCAGTATGCGTGCGTAACAATGGAGGGAGTGGAACAGAATGGAAGCGTTGTGGGGAGCCTTGTCGTCTTCTCATGCGGGCACGCTTACACTACTGAACAGTTCAAACAAGCTGTGCTGCCAGAGCTGCAGCTTAGACTAGAAAAGCTAGAGGACGACTCCTACTTCCTGAATCGGCTGGTGTTCAAGCAGTACCATGACTTGTTGGAGGGGAGTCATACAACGGACATAGCTTGCCCATGCTGTGTCCTCAACTCCATTTGTCCTACAAAAGGATACTCGCTGTCTCAGGCGCTAAGCATGGGGCCAAAAAGATGGTGAAGGGATTGATACATATCTATTAACCGTTGCAGCGGAAACTAAAGCTACTCAGAGGCTAGGCCCACGCCGGGCCACTCTGGGCTTAGACTAAGAAGGAGCAGCTCTTCGTCGGAATAGTACTTCTGAACCTGGTTTAATATCTCAAGAAGTTATTGCGAAAGGACATAAGTGCTGAGACCCAAATGGTTCAGAGCTTCTGCGCTCATAGCCCCCTGTCATAACATCTTTCCCCTGTCTACCTGCTCAGCGGGTACTCCTCTCAAACACACACATCGAGTCTTTCACTCAGCAAATGGCGAGTCTTTATATATTTGAACTGAAAGACGTGACTGCTCGTTAGGTAGGTGCTCCTATACGTCAAATGGACTTTGGGCGAGCTCTTGCTACGAACAGTTGCTAGGTGACCAATCCCTTGCTGCTTGGGAGAGTGTCTCTAAGAAGATCTGCGGTGGGTAGCAGCGAGAACAGTTTTAACTGTCAACTCCGATCAGTACTCGTCTTGATTGACTAGGAACAGACCGACAGCGGCGCCATCCTCGGGGCTTTAGCCGAGAGTTCTGACCAGCTGCGGCGCCATCTTCCCAAGCAACGTCATAATTTTCTTCATGACGAAGACGAGCTGCTTGTGGACCAAAAGCTGTCCTCACCGCACCGGACAGTCGTTACAAAAGGCCGCTAACGGTCGGCTGTACTCCTGGGGGATGACTGCTGGTGAACTTGAAGATGACGTTACAGCCACTCCCTTTCCTGCGTTTCCCTCCCGTCCTTCCTGCCAAACTTTTCCTCCACTTCGTCATCCATCCTTCTCTTTCTCTCGCCTCCACAAGGAATGACTATTTGCTCGACGTAGAGCGAGTGCAATAAGACGCAGACAGCGGCCTCTCTCTTGGGAGAGAGAGAAGAGAGAGAAGAGAGAGAAGAGAGAGAAGAGAGAGAGAGAAAGAGAGAAAGAGAGAGAGAGAGAGAGAGAGAGAGCGAGAGGAAAGGTATGTCTCTTTCAGGTAACATACCAGGACAGCTACTCTCTCTCGCACAGGTACCTGCGCCATAGGTGTGTCTCCTGCCGCCAGCCTGCGCTCACTGGTGCCTCTAGCGCCATTCTTATAACTCCAAAGAACTTTGTTTCGGTGCCAGAGGTCCGGGCAACAACGGTTCATTGCCACAGACACAGTACAACTAGGGCAGCACGGAGGGAGATACTCTTTGAGACGCAAACACTTCGTGGAAGAGACAGTGTGCACCGGCTCTCAAGTTATACAACGGCTGTGACATAGAGGAAACGATACGATAGAAAGAGTTGACACAATGACGGTGAAAGGCTTCAAGATCGATCGGACAGCTCTTTCACGCTATGACGTGCTAAAAGGCTACCGATATAGCCCACGAGCAACTCATAGCGGGGTAAGCAAGGGAGTCTCGACTTTCAGAGCGCAAACTGCGAAACAGCGGAAAGAAGTGGAGACCAACAACGCAGGACCTGAAAGTGATACTATGACTCTCTTGATGTCTCCGAAAAAGCTCCAGGGAGAAAGATACAGCTTCCAACGCCACAACATCTTAAAGGCCCATCAAGAAGAGTCAAAGGAGCGTCTCTTCAAAGGAGCAAAGTATGTCGGCTGCACACCGGAGGAAGAAGCCAGTAACCACCCTAATCAATCCGAAGACAGCGAGACAGAGACAGAAAGTGAATCGGAGCTCTTTTCAAGCCCAAGGCCCAGTTACACAGAGATCGTACCCTCCGCCAGTAGCAGCATAATTCTAGCGGTAGATAGCATTCTTTCGAACACTGAGAAGGCTGTTCATAAGGCGCTCGAGCCAGAGGACAATTCCTCTGATCCACTTGTGGCTTGGGCATCTCAGAACCTTCGCGAAATTGAGGAGTTTCTGAAGATTGCCGACGACATTTACCCAGCAGCTGAAAGCGAACCAGCGGAGGAGACGAAGCAGCATCCTTCTACTTCTATTTCTGGTCACCCTGATTTAGCGGAGGAACAGCTAACACAGATGACAGAAATAGATGCGCTCATCTCTGAGACCAGAGAGCACCTAAAGGACTTTGAATCCGCGGCGCTGCCAAGCCCTATGCCAGACAAGTCGTCCATAATAGCCCAGGAGGCGCTGGACTCTCTAATCTCCTCCGCCATCGCTATGGATAGCGAGGAAGCGTGCACCGCCATGGAAGCAGAAGTACAGGCTTTACTGTCATTGGCGGAGGATTCGGTTCGAGCGCTCTCTCCTAAGAGATGTGAGACAGATGACGCTATGCCTGCAATGCTACAGGTAGCCGATGAAGCTCTGGAGGCGCCAGGAATATATCCAAATGACACAGACTTCTCTACTCTCTCCGCTGTTGAACTCGAGGACCATTCAGGAACTGCAGGCGAGACCCTAGTAGAACATAGAAGCACTCTTACTTCAGCCTCTATACCTCAGCATCAGAAAGGATCAAAGAGGAAGCGTGTTCGAACTGAACCCAGTGTCTTGGTGCTGAAAAACCGCTTCCAGCTTGCTAAGGTATGGACTGCCGCTCGTATCCTATGTAGCTTGATACTAGTTCTAACGACTGTCTGTTTGTCTATCTACCCTAGACCGAAGTGTCCTCCGCGCCGTGGGAGGCCGCCAGTCATATAATGAGGTTGCTGGCGGTGATGAGGGCTCTAGTGTTATATTTTGTGCGAAGCGTTCGCGCTGAAGTCCTCAGTATCATGGCGTCCCCAGTGCCTTGCATATCATGGAGCATGGCGAAGTGGCTGATCCGAAGACCATCGCACCTGCAGGCTTCCAAAACGTTAGAGTCTGCCAAGAGATTGAGTGAAGAAGAATTAAAGCTCAAGATTGTTGCTGCACTTCAGAACAGGAGGAAGAGCGGAAGACGCTCTAGGATCACGTCCAGCCGATACATTGGAATTGCTGAGCTCCTATATGCGGCTGTCCTTCTCTGGTCGATGTATGCTCTGCTGCTATGCGACCATAAAACTATACTAGACGGACTGTCTCGCCGGGCTGTGGCAACCGTCCTTGATTCTGGAATGGGTCGTCCCACCAATGGATTGTTTGGCGACGAAAGCCTAAGGCTGTTTCCTCATGGTCGTAGCAGGTCACGAATGTAGTTGTCTATGAGACCCCAATTGTCCCAGCAACCACCGTTAAGAGCTACGGGCGGTGTCAGTACATAGAAGCAAAAGGTTAGCCCTATGATGTACACTACTCATCGGTGAGGGCATTGGCAGTGCTATAGCCTCAGTGTCACCAGGACTACTGTCTGCATTCTATTATCCAAGAGCTCTTCGTTTGTTTAGCCGCTGTTGCCTAGCTGATTTTAGGGAGTCAAGGTTCTTCGTCTTTTTTACTCTAGCGATGGATGTGGATTAATGTGAGCATCTCGCCCTTGACGATTCATCGACCGTCTGCGGCCAGCGATTGAGACCGTAAAAGTACTATAGAGCTTTCAGTTTTAGTTATAATAGTATGGACCATGTGAATGTACATAGATCACGTCGACGGATCCGCGTGCCTTCGGACTTGGACCTCTTCAAGGCTAAATAGATGGATGTGTCGCACCTAAGTCAAGACCGTAACCGCATCGTCTTTAGGATACCACCACATCTAGGCTCCGCAAGTATTCTCTAACAAAGAATGGCCGATAGTGGTCGCTGTCTTTCATGATGGGATGGCCGTACAGCTCCAGGACCTCACAAACATCTTCCCAACATGCGTTGTCCGCGAGGTCAATCTTAACTGCACCTGACGCCTCAATGCCCTGTTCTACCTTACGAATCAGCCATTCATGCTTCTTACGGAAAGCACTGAGAGAGATAGGCTGCATGTTTTCAGGGACTAGACCCTGTGGGTTTGACATATAGAAAGGGTTGAACTCTCGACCCTCAGGGCCAACAGTGACCATGTAGACTTTCGTTTTTCCTTGGGCCGTTATCTCCTTGACATCGTTGAACAGCATCTCCAGAAGTCTATCCGCATCTTTAGGGCTCTGATAGCTGCAGCTGTCCACATACCCGCGCTTGCAGCAGGGTAAGGGGTCATGCAAGGGATCAGACTCTTGGCCGCCTGGTCGTATAAATTGGGGCCAGTTAAAGGAGATCAGGAGCGCCTTGGGACCTAGCTTTTTTACCATCTCCATGGTAGGCCCATAGGTTTTGGTGCATTGAAGCGGCGGAGTACCATCCCAAGCTTTGTATATTACGCTAGGAAAGCTTCTGTTTGTCGCTCTAGCGTCGTCATACAGCTTAACAAACCTGTGGGACAGTTGGCGGGCGTGAGAGTCTCCAAAGACAACGACAGTCTCACTCTGCTCTGGGTTCAAGACCCAGCCACCAAAGAGGTAGTGGTAGCTAGAGTTACCAAGGAGATCACCAAAGCCGTCAGGAGGAAATTTCCAGTCATGAATCGCTGCTCGCACTTTCTCCACTGTGGCATTATCCCTGCGAGGACCTCGACTGGAGTTGATGATCACTGGTTCACGAGTAAGTGAAGCTCCACCGCCTTCGACTGTAGAGCCTTCCTTTACGTTATTGCCTGTCGTCCCGATGTCGACATGGACGTCCAATCGAGAAGTGGTGGCTGAAAGATAAGAGAAAGACCCAGCGTTCATGAGCACTACTGTTGCCAGCAAGCTCATGGCCACCATATAAGCGGACAGCCTAATCACCAGAAACTTAGATTTCCGATGCCGAACCTTCTGCTCAAGAAGAT
>FLMG01004276.1:0-10625 GCA_900088475.1 Hyphochytrium catenoides
CCGCAGAACCAGATATCTCCACTTAGATATCCTATCATTCCCATGCACAATACCACCTTGATCCACAGTGTTGGGGAGTTGGAAGAGGAGAATTTCCGACATAGTTCTACTCCTCCTCCTGCTACTTTTGGTACCACCACGATGACGAGAAAGTGCTCCTCCCTCTCAAGATCTTAGCCATCTTCTCAAGTACTTCTTCGCAGCCGCACCCTCAAAACTTCAAGCTTCTTATTTTGAGAGTCCTTTGTGTCGTTTTTAGAAGAACTCTGCTCCAGAAGCTATCGAGCTTCGGGGCATTGTGAAGAGAGCTAGAACTAGTTACTTAAATAAAACCTGGCTAACCTTAGCAGAATATAGCCTTATTCTTCAAAATATAGCCTTCTTCTTCAACGAAGACAAGACAGAAGGGGATGCTGCTCCAAGAACGAGTAATGTTCTCTTTGATAAGCAGGATCAGCCTTGCTTGTCCGGTCAGCTCTGCAGCAGAGGCACACTTTACCTGGCCTTGAAGGATAGTACAAACAAGGAAGAACGCCTGCCAACAGGCTGCCGCCGTCCAGATAAAGGGGGGACTAAGTTTACAGTCCATCCTTCCTTTGTGCAAGAGACTCACACAATGCAAAGAAGATATCCAGCACTGCGAGGTGTTCAGGCAGGAGAAGGAAAAACAAGAAAGCTCTGCTGCTTCTATTATTGATAGCAGTTTGGTATACTTCCAGCATAGTGCGTAGTGATCCTGTAGTACAATAGTTCTATAGATCGGTAACAAGGGGCAACATGGCAGAAGATTGATGATGCCCACCACCACGGCAGAATGCAGAGGGGTAGGATATATGACTGTGGCTGTAACATCATAAGGATGTAGTCTGGTCTCTGGCAGACACGACACCTCTTTCTACTTTCTCAATTCGGATTGACAATGGAAAGAAGCTGCCACCCAGAAGAACTGAGTATATGATGAGAAGGATGGCAATCAAGCCGTAGGTGTCGGTAGGACGGTAGAAGGTAGTAAGTGAACCCACAGCATGTAGTTCCTAGTAGTAATCACCACGTCGAAGAGGTACGTAGTCAAGAGCCAGATCTGGGAAGCACTAATAAGAGTTATCTGAAAGAGGTATCACCTGATTCCTGAGGCTGTGGACAGCACAATAATGCACGTACAAGTGCGGTGACGTCTGGCAGCAGAAAAAGAAGAAGCAAGCTACTGGCTGGAACTGTAATAAGGAGATGAAGAAATGGCCGCCCATCATGATCAGCAGTACACAGAAAGAGCTAGAACAGCAGCAGCACGCCAAACGTGCTCATCAAGAAATGCTGCCATCTTCTACTTCCTCCTTCTGCCTTCTTCCCTTCGCTCTCACCTTCTCTTCGCCTGATGATGACTGAAGCCTGAGCTGAACTCTGAGTGACAGGAGCCAGCACAACAGAGATCACAAGCGCAGGTGAAGAGAGCGGGACAGCGGACTAGAGGTGTGTGTAGCTGAGCGTTTTGGCTGTGTCCAGGCAATGTTCTCTGGTCCGTACCTCTCACTCCTCTGTTCTCTTCCTGCCTCTGTCTCTACTCCGAATATAATAACCCCACAATTCTAGTGTGAACTCATTGTTCACCCAGGTACTTTCGCAGAGCTTTATATAGAATCGGGACCATTGACGAACCGTCTTCTCTCATATGGACGTTCTGAGGGAAGAGTGCCAATCTCTCGGGAACCTTTCCCATTTTTGTCGCTATAATCGCCAGCAGCCCCGAAAACCTGGGTGTAGAAGCAGCTCACTTTACGGATAAGGTGTCCCAGTTCTAAACTCCGTCTGCTGTAAACAGTAATGTCATAAAATAGGAATGGTCCCAAAAGCCCTAAGAATAATAAGGCCTAAAAAGTAACTCGGAGTATAAGCTCCTAAAATAACCTTACTTCCCAGTTCTTTCTATAGAGAGAAACCTCAGGAAGTTCTAATTAGCGCATCCTTAGTAGAACTACTAAATTGGGATACGGAAATGCAGAGGGCTTACCCTAAAACAATTAGAACCAAGATTAGAGCCGGTAGTTCTACTCTAGGGCAGTGATCAATGATCAAGGTCACTTCTTTCGAGTCAGAAAAGACCAGGAAGTCGTTCTTCCGTATCTTAATTAGGGCTAGAAATCTTATTATCGGTTCAAGGGCCACCCTTAATACTAAAAAGACCCTATGAACGGGAGGAGAGCTGGGAAACCACAAACGACCAGACCTGACCCGCAAAACGGTCTAGACCGTCTTTATTTTATTAGGCAAATTCGTACCTCATCCTCCACCTAAGGTTTTCAGTAGATGATGCGACACAGATGTCACTCACCAAAAGTCCCACCTTTTGTCTCTGAAAGATCGTTCCAAACTAGGAGTCCATCATCTTCCCTCAGACACAATGTGAAGGCACCTAAGATGTCCACTGCCGAGCTCAAGAAAGCCGGAGCTCCTGCAGGTCGGAATGGATGTTCCTGAAGGTGGCAAGAGGTTCTGTCTTCTTCCCCTACCACACTTCCCATGTTTTCACCTTTCATCCGCCTGAGAGTTTCTACTCTGCTTATCCTTGTGGCTGATGAAGACTGAATAATGAGGCTGCTACTTACAGAAGTGTCAGCCTGATGTGCCGTGTCGTTTCCCTCGCTTCCCTCTGTCAACCCAACATAGGTTGCTCCTCCAGAGTCGTTTTGCTGAGTTCAGACCCATTGCTGATTATTCACTCCTGGCGTCACAGAACACTGAGAGAGAAGGGGACGCTCTCCTTCCTAGGTTTACTCAGGCCACGCAGCGAGTAGAGCAGCTTAGTCCTTATTGTTGAAAACACGTGCCATAGCAGCGTCGTCCTTATGACCTTTGAAGCGTCATAACTACTTTTTCCATCACCACCTTATCCCTAGTTAACGCTCGTGTTCTACTTCTCCTCCTACAACTCACAAGGAGTGATGGATCCGCGCTTAGCTGCCAGGAGAACACCTTCCTCAAATCTACCTTCTTCTGCGGTAAACTATGGGATGTACGGGGCCAGCAATGCCTACAGCAACAATGGCAGCCCTACAATGGGAGGTCGCAGTCTGAGCACAGGGAGCAGTGGCAGCAACTGGTACTCGGCATACAAGAAGCTCTCTACTACTTCAGGCGAGGAGAATCCTTACAAGGCTCACAGCGAGAAGAGAAACAATGGAGGCTGGGTGCAAAAGAAAGCAAGAACTCCTGGTCTCTGGAAACGAAGATATCTTAAGCTTAGCAACGACAGAGTGCAATGGCTCGAGGAGGAAGGTGGCAAGGTATTAGGCCAGATCTTGCTAAAAGACTGTAATCCGGACACCTGCATCGAGATCCTGAAGGCGAAAAGCTCGTCTTCCAGTGGTTATCGGTTCAATTTCACGTCCAAGCACCGCACCATCAACTTTTCCGTCGAGACAAAGGAAGAGTGCATAAAGTGGGCTAACAATATCATGACTGCTGTACGCCTGGTAGCGAACCCAGAATCCTGCCGCTCCCTTTCTGGGCTGACAGTGCAGAAGCCACTGGTGGCAAGGGCCTAAGAGCTGCTTTCCTGCAGTCACGGAGTCATCCCCCCGTCTCTGACACATAATAAGGAGTCTGTTGACTAGAGCAGCCAGCACACTTGGAGCTCTGGCGTGAGCTAATTCGCTGTGATGAGGTGGAGCTGTAAGTTCCATTTCAGGCGCTGTCTGTTTGTATGTTACGTTGGTTTGCATCATCAAAACACCTCAAGATGGTGCCTTTCCGTTTGTTTGCATGTTTCTTCCTGTCGCCTTCTCCCGTTGGTTTGTCTGAGTCATTATTAGTACTATGTTGCAAATAATGAAACGTCTTGTCCGTATCACCTCCATAAAAGCACTATCTTAGCTAAACTTTGGTCATTTGTGGGTCCTCTTCTTAGTGAAGAAGTTGAGATCGGTGTAGGCTCTATTTGTGACATCTAGTGTTAGAACCTTATCTTTTTCAGTCTGGCATTGGGGCATCATCATGTTTTCTGCTCTAGAAGAAATACTTCTACTTCTTGCATACTTATCATAAACTCTCATTGACCTGGTGTGGAAGTCGAAGGTCGTGAGGCAGTCTCCAGATGTGGTACTCTTTATTAGGAGGAGACGAGCAAGTCACAGGGGATGTGGAGGAGTAACAAGGGCAATTTCTTGCTAGATTAAACAGTCCTTCTCAAGATACACCTGATTCCTACTGCTTTTCTTAGAGGTTAGAAGTAAATGGAAGTTATTAGCTGTTCTATGTGCACTTGTCCCCAAGCCTCGTTGGGTGGGGAGCCAGTAACAGGAAGAAACTGTTTGGATACAAGTATGACCGACCGAAGAAGCTCACGAGTGTGATTGCTCTTCTTTGTCAAGGCGCTCTCAAGCATCCAATGATCTGCCTTATCGCAGGTTGCATGCATTGAACTATCGACTAGTGCTGCTGGTCATACCTGATGAGGTAGCAATAATAACAGCCGCGGCAATTAGTTGGCACAGCAAAAGCAAGAAGATGAGATGGCTGCTTGTTCCTTCTTTTTAACACCTTTATTGACGATGCTCAGGCGCAACCTGAGTGATGTTGGGGATCTGATGCTTCAACATTTGGCTGGAAGACAGGTTTGCTAGGCACATCCCTATCCCAGGTGGGTGCGCGAGTCGGAAGTGGTCGTTGTAGCCAAAGGAGATCCGTCCGAGCCAGAAGAGATCTCATCTGATCTCTAAAAATCCAGTTGGCCATACGCCGAGACAGAGTCTTCACATTATTGAGAAACATTGTACAGTACTGTAGTAGAGGCAGTGAGATCAACAGCAAGAAAGATAGAAGAATGGCACGAGACAGAGTTGAGAAAGTCGAGAAAGAGGAGGAAAGTGCCCAAGAAACTTCCTAGTTGTTCCAGAACAAGAGAGAGAGAAGAAGAGAAACAAATAGGCAAATGTACTCATCAAGCGTGGGATGGTTGGAAAGACAGAGCATGTCAGAGATGCCATCAAATGCTATCCGCGGACAGTTGATCATGAACCTACATCGAGACAGAGAGAAGAAGAGATAAAGAGACCAGCCCACAGAGGAGGTAGGAGCTGTAGGTCCTCCTGGTAGGAGGTGCTTTGGGCTTGTCACAGACAAAAATCGGAACTTCGTGAAAAGAAAGAAGTTGAGGGAAGACAGAGACCGAAAGATTGAGGAGACAGAATGGAGCGCAAGATAGCTAAACACATTATTAGATTTAACAAAAATGGAAGACAGAGTGCTGGAGAATGGGAGCAAGGAAGTGGGTTGAGGGTACGAAAAAGAGCCCGCAAGACCCTCTTTCAACATTAGCAAGCGACCAATTCCTGAACCCGGCGAACCTATAGGTATTGGTGCGGCTACTAGTATAGACTTTGGCGAAGTATCGGTTAACGAATGGGACAAAATTAACAGGAGGCGACCAAGGATGCTAGTGCCCAAGCAAGGGATGGACAAAATAGTAGGGTCTGGCGGTATACCTGAAGGACAGAGTATCCTAGTTAACAAGGTATTCTAGCGGAGTATTATCTGGTATAAATATGGCTTTCAACAGTTATACAGATAGCATAAGACGACAGATCGGCTCATTATTGAGTTATTTGCCGCTAGTGCGTTTTGTCGAACTTACTGAGAAAGGTGGAATATTTATAGGCACTATTGCTACTTCAGGGTGGGTGGGAAGAGCGGAGCACTCTGGATCGGTACTTGCATAGGAAACGTGATGTGTTTCGCTTGAGTTCAGGAAGAGAGAGAGAGAGAGAGAGAGAGACAGAGACAGAGACAGAGACAGAGAGAGAGGGAGAGAGGAAGAGAGAGAAGAGAGAGAAGAGAGAGAGAGATTAGAGAAGAGAGAGAAAGAGAGAGAGAGAAAAGGAGAGAGTGAAGAAATAGGGATTGTATACATGTGAGAGGTGGGAAGTGAAAGGGAGACATAAAGGTACAGGAATAAGAGAAAGAGTAGTGGAGAAGGGTGTGCTCGAATAAGAAGTGGGAAGGCGATAGACTTAGAAAGTATAAAGACGAGACCCAAAGAGAGAGAGAGAGAGAAAACAAGAGAGAGAGACAAAGAGAGAAAGAGGAGGGGAGAGGGAGAGAGAGAGAGAGAGAGAGAGAAAGAGAGAGAGTGAGAGAGAGAGAGCGGGGGAGAGAGAGAGAGAGCGAGAGAGAGAGAGAGAGAGAAAGAAAGAAAGAGACTTGGTGAGAGAGAGGAAGTGGGGCGGCTCAGGTCGACTCATCATCAGGAGGAAGAGGAGGAAAATGGGGGCTGCCATAGGGAAGCAGTAACCGTAGAGACAGTCCAGCAGACAATGAGTCAATGAAAGAGAACAAGGAGAGAGACAGAGTGATCCAAAGCCTAGCCATCCAGGGAAAAGAGAAAGAGAGAGAGAGGGAAAGTGAGAGGAAAAAAAAGGGGAAAGAGCGTTGTAAGGCTTATCAGCGGCGGTTGTGGGGGCCTGTTCACTATTGAAGGCGCTACGGCATGCGTCCATCTCCTGGCTGAACTACTTCCTTCCTCGCTTCTGATCCCAGTCTCTCACTCTCTTCTGCGCTGGGCACCTGGCCGCCGCCGCAAACAGGCTATCGCATCCTGTGCTCTTTTCTCTCTCCTTACTACCCGGCAGCCTATATGCAGTGAACGGTGCGAGCGAGCAGGAAAAGGAGAGAGAGTAAGGGGAATATAACAGGACCAACGAGAGAGAACAGACCAGGAATAAGCAGACATGTATATGTCCCGGAGGCTTGAAGCTAAGCGGAAGCTGGCACTTCAGCAGAAGCAGGAGCAAGAGCATCAGGGAGGAGACCGAAGTGGGCGCCAAAGAAGCTCAATCGACTCCCTGGCAAAGGAAAAACAGAGAGAAAGAGAGCACCAGCAGAAAAGCGCTTCTCCTCCTACTCCTGCGGGAGCTTCAGCTCAGGCGCTGGACCGCTTTATGCAAGCAGAGAATCCAAAGACAAGGGGAAGAATCTCTTCAATGTCTTCGACACAGAGCGGCCCGCAGAATGGCGAGCACATAATGAAGGAGGTAATGTAGCAATGGAAGGGGAGAGACATAGAGAGGGAGAGAAAAGCAAGGGACCTAGCTTGATGAGAAGGCAAAGAGAGACAAGGTGGAGGGAGAGAGAGAGCCGGTGGTGGGAAGGCTGCGAGATTCACAGGGAGAGAGTGAGGGAGTACTTGGTATGAGAAAGGTGCTTAACCATGAGTAGAAGCCGGAGAATTGGAACGAGAGTGAGGGGAGTGTGGGGAAGCGAAAGGCAAAGAAACCAAAAAGAGGGAGAGAGACTGCCACATTTACAAGGGATAGAAGTGTGAGAGTCAAGAGCGGGCGGCCCACGCTCAATCTACCTCTGCCTTTTGTTCTTTCTAGGGCAATCTCATGAAGCGCCGGGATCTCCTCAACACATGGCCAATGCGATTCTGCAGTCTTCAAGACTGCACTCTATACTATTATAAGAGCGAGAAGGACCGGTCTTCGAAGGGAACTATCAACATCGCTGGCGCCACCGTGCACACGGTCTTTGAAGAGGCGAACCCTAAGTTCTGGCCCTTTACTGTCCGCCACCCTGTCAGTACTAGGGAATATCACTTTGCGGCATCCTCCAGAGAGATTGCGGAAGACTGGGTTAGGACAATCGACCAGGTATCGCTCTCCCTCTGGCTTTTCTCTCTTTTTCTCTCTGTCTTGTGCACTCTCATCTCCAGACTGTCTTCGACGCTCAGTCCATCTATGTTGACCTGCGTATCCTTTGTTTTATGTCCTTGGGTCTCTGGTCTAACGAGCTCGTAGTGATCTCTGTATGTATTTCTCTGGCTCCCTGTTTCCCCCATCGTTCCATACCTACCTTGATTTTGTGAGGCTGTCACTCTTCTTTCCGCTTTTTGATTCAGAACCTATCTAACGAGTCCCCTATTGACAGGCATCTCGCATCAGCAAGCCAAACCTGAGGACCAGTCGCAACCCTCGTCTCTCCGCTGACAGCGCGAGTTCAGCGCACTCGACCCTCTCGGACGAGAGACCTCAAGGAGGTGACAATAAGGCAAATGGAAGAGGCTCTCCGGTGCCGGTGGCGATGGCGTTTGCCATGGTACGCGACACTATGAGATGGCAAGGGGAAGCTGATAATGCAGAGAGAGAGAGAGAGACAGCCATGAAGAGAGAAGTTGTCTCCAGCAAGAACTAAAAGTTGACGGAGCCGTTGAGAGTACGCAAAGACTCCTTTGTTGCTCACATCCTTCCTTCCGCAGTCTCAGAACCCCAGAACTCCTAAGGCCAAAGACTTCCTGCTTAGTAATCTTTCTCCGGAGCTGCAGAAAGAGCTTGCCACAGCAGAGAAGGAATTTGACTCTCTCTGCGCGGACTTGAAGCAGTGGTCGCTGGTGGGAGAGGAAGGCTCCATCGTGGCCTATCATCAGACATCAGGAGGTAAGACGATGTCTAATTCTCTATCCTTGCCCTGGGATTGCTTCTTCCATGGCTGCTTCATGACCTACGCTCTCCGGATGTTGCACACCTGCTATGTATTTGCGATCTGCGTCTTTACGCCTGCTTGGTGCTCTCCCTCTCTTTATCTTTCCGCTGGGGTTTATTTACCTATGACCTCGCTACTTACTCGACGGGTTCCTCCAACTCTCTAAGTGCGCATCTATGCTTGGCTAAAAAACTCTATTCTGTCTCTATGATTGTGTAGGTGTCCTCGTCATGGGCAAGGGCCAGATTTACTATTCTCCCCGCTGTCTATGGCAAGCCATCTTGGATCCTTATTACCGGTTGAAGTATGACGATGTGACGGCTAGCACAAAGGTGGTCGAGCACATTGATAACCAGACATTCTTGCTATACACAGTATACAAGCCTTTTGATTCAGGTAAAGAGGCAATCCTAGCGGTTGGATATCTCTTCTGATAGGATGCTGAACGCCGCCTTCCTTCGCTCTCCTGTTCCTTCGCTCTCTCTCTCTCTCTCTCTTTTTGTCTTAAATTTTCTCTAGCACCGCCGCGAGACTTCTTCTCCATGGTCCACTGGCGAGTTCAGCAAGATGGTACCATTCTTATCTTGGAGATCAACGCTCCTCCCACTCCTGAGTACGCCCAGGTTCCTTCTGGGTATGTCAGGGGCAGAAAAGTGCTGGAGGCTTGGCGGTTGAAGCCTATGGATGGCTACACGACGTGTGACATGACATACGTCTCTAAGATTGACTTCGGTCCCAACTTTACTGACCGCCACATCGCGATGGCCACAGAATCGAGACCTTTCCTAGCCAATAGTAAGCACAAACTTGTTCCCCTCTTTTTCCTGCATCTGACCGTAGGTGTCACGTCTCTCCTGGACTTCTCCTTCATAGTGTTTCTTGTTTTTTAGCGTCTGTGGACCCTTGACCTATCTGTTCAGTTGCTCTTCTCCCTTCCTCTCCCTATATATCTATCCTCGGGGCTTGAAGTCTCTCCTATTTTCGCGCTCGCGAGCATATTTGCAGCTCCTAAGCAAGCATTAATTCTGTTTGGCCCTGTCCTGTCCTGTATATTTAGGGATATCGGAACTGCTGGACCAGGCTCCCTCGCTGGATGACAGTCTATTCACACCTCTTACTAACCAAGACCAGCTACCTTTGACGAAGCCAAATCAGAATGCACCTATTGCCTCCTCAAAAGCTCCAGAACAGGAGAAAGAGAAGGCTGCCAACAATGAGGAGAGCCACGATGCCAACCATGTTACAGAGGAGAAGGCACTTCAGGGCGTTCAAGACACTGAAGCCGCTTCGGAAACTGGCACTTACGACTCTTCAGCGGGCGCTGACCTCTCAGTCAAGGACTATGCTGGGGTTCTGGCTAGAGCAGATGCTCACTTTAGCACTGTCTTCAATGGATCCACACGATGGAAGCTCCTGCAACTTCCTACCGGCTTGGATTGCCGCATTAGGTTCACCGAAGGTGAGAGAGAATGCAACCGTTGCTTACTCTGTTCTGGTCTGCCTCTACCTTTCCTCCTAACTTCAAAACGATAAAGCGATATGTGGGCGGTTGAGGTTTGGGGGGATGATTCTTCTACGTGTTTTCGCATGTCCCTCTTCTCTGCCTTATCGTAAGTCAAGATTTGACAAAGCGGCACGTTGTCTTCCAAATGGGCTTCTCTACCTCTACTCTACTCTCTTTGTCGCTGTGTCCCATAGTGAATAATCGTCTCTTTCTCGCGAATCACCGACTTTAACCATCTTCGCAACCCAATAGATCTTGTAAGTGTGGCTACCACGACAACTGTGAACTTCAAGAGCAAGCACGTCCTAAAGGCCGTAGTTTCACGACGAACAGAGGTGGATCGGGATCTGATCGAACACGAAGTAGTACGACGTCTCAATAGCTCCACGACGATAGAGTATTTCCGCTATGAGCCCATAGAAGGCGCTCTTCCTCGCGAGTTCACGTCTATCGTCCAGTGGAGAGTCGGAGCCAACGATGAAATCTATGTGATTGAGACAGATGTCTCCTGGATACCTGAGAAGCCTCAGCTCTTTGACTGTGTGAGAGGGAGGCGGTTAGTCCAGGGTAAGATCACATTTGTCCGTCGCATCTACACACTCCTTCAACCGCGCACGCTCTTCGAATCTAGCTCTTGTTTGCTCTCTCC
>FLMG01004302.1:0-14894 GCA_900088475.1 Hyphochytrium catenoides
TAGCGCAACCAAGAGAGCACGACTCTCTCACTGGCACACCAATTGCATAACTTTGATATGACGAAACTCATGTGCAACAGCTGGTGGCTTGCGCCGGACTCCAGCTCCTCAAAGCTCCGAAGAACAGTGAACAGCTATCTTCATCCAGCTCCCAAGGGAGCTCCAACAATGCCCAGGAGCTGACCTTCACGGCCTGGCACTCTCTGCCATCGCGTCCGGGGAATTTCCCCAAGTCAATCGTCCGACGGCGCCCCAGGTTGCCCCAGCGCGGCGCGGAGACGCTCGATCTCGCAATTCTTGATTGTGTTCTGAGGCTGTTGCGGCACGGCGGGCGGGCGAGCGACAGCAGAGTTTTGAGATCTTCACATGGTGCACTTTGTCCGCCACCAGTCAATAGATTTCCAACGGTTACAAGGGCGAAAGATACGAAATATTACAAGTGTTAGATATATGCCCATAATATATTTCACTTTGACGGTAGAAGCGTATCTTTCAAAGTACATCGTTTGACACACCTTTTGACGGTACAACCATCAACGTGTACAGTATATACCTTACGTGCTCCTGAGACAACCATTCGTAGTGTATCATTGGGATGGGTGGTGGTGGGATGGCAGGATGAAGGAGCTGGCGCTTTCCCGAAAGAGGAAGGAGGGAAGGCAGCAAGAAGATCCTCAGTGTCAGTCCGCCAGCAGCAGGTATCCAAGCATTGGAAGCCAGCAGCTCTTCTGCAGCTTGTTGTTGAGAGAACTGAACGACTGGCTGGCAGCAGCTGGTAACGAGCGGCAAGAAGAGCCAAGCGACACAAGACACAAGTCTATTAGTCTTTCCTTGCCTCGGATGGGAAGAGTCCAGGCAGTGGAGACGGAGAGTCCATAGTTCCTTAGAAGATACAGTAGTAATAAACACGGACTAATCTTAGATCCCATTCCGACAGGTTCTGATGTAAAATGTACAGTAGTAGTAGTTCTTATTTGCACGACGCTTCGTAGGTAGTAGTTATTCAAAAAAGCCAAGAGAGGATCATGACGGGATCAAAGGCACTTCGAACCTATTTTTTTCTTGCTGCACGACTGAGCTCAACTTCATAAGCAGTAGTACTAGCCTATGATGCTTGCTGGACAGAAAAGAAGGGTCTTGAGCAAGCCGATCATCACCAACAATCGGGGGCAAGATCATACGCAAAGACTAGGGCTTCTCTGTCCGTCTGGACTACTCTACAACGTTTGAAGTCCTTAGTAGTGGCTATGGACGTGCGCATTTTACTTCTATTGGTCTTCGCTTTTATTATCTTGCCGTGATTCTTCCTTGTTGACTATGATAAAGTAATGAACGGATTGACAGACAATCATTAACAAGCAGCAGCACATCCTCCCAAGGCTCTTCATGCTTCGATTCTTGATCTTGCTTAGAGACCTTCCAAGTCGCCTTTTCAAAAGGTTTCCATCGCGGGTACCCTTGCAGTCAATCGAGCCCTTTGGTCGTCAGCGAACCGGCAAGCAAAGAGAAACCCAGTCGAGGAATCAGGTCCACTGACGCTATGAAGCTTAAGTATCAGACAATCGTGGGCCCTTTAAGCACAAAATAAGTTGAGAGAGTCAAACAGAGAGGAAGGTGATGGAAGACATCCACATGGAAGGCCCCATCGAACCAAAGTGGAAGAAGAAGTTTATCTATGCAGGACGAAGAACAGCAGACAGAGTAGGAAGGAGGAGGTAGATAGATATCGGAGTTGAAACGAGAGAGGCAAAGTAGGAAAACGAAGAACAAGGAACCTCATAGCAGGAGAGAGGAGTAGCAGGAGGGTGATAAAGGAAAAATGAGGGAAGAAGCTGTCCATCATCATCGTCGTCGAGGACCGACGAAGTGAGAAATCGATCTTAACGTCCGTTACAAAGGTTCAAGATCTGACTGACCCACTCCCAAAGAAAGATTCGTTAAGTGAAATGTTTCACAGAGTTGAGAAGCGAGCTGATGGACTTACTGCCTTGTTATTTGTTTCTTTCGCGTTAAGCGGAATGTTTCTGTAAGACGTTATTTTTGGAGACAGACGCAACAAGGGACGTGAAGCCAGGCTGACTGCAGGCAACGAGAGAGAGAGAGGAAGAGACTGAGATGATGAGGGAAGGACAAAGAGAGAGAGCAGGAAAGAGAGAGAGAGAAAAGAGAGAAGAGAGAGAGAGAGAGAGAGAGAGAGAGAGAGAGAGAGAGAGAGAGAAGAGAGAGACTAAGCGGCGTGATTATAACTTATGAGAAAGTCAGAGAAACCTACAAGAGACCTGAGAGAGGCAGTTGCATCCTCTACTTGGCCCGTGCCCTTGCCCTCCCCCCATAAAGAGGGAGAGACTTATTAGAGATAAATGCAGACAGTGAGAGAGACCATGGAATGAGACAGGAGGTGGCGACATTAGGTACACGAATAGAAGCGACAAGCATCACTTGACACCTCGAGTGTTGAGAGATGACCAAGATGAAGTTGAAGAGCCCTAGAGGCGAAGAGGAAATAAGCGGAAGGAAGTGAGCGGGGAGAGGTGCCGAATCTCTTTCGCGTCCTCAAGATTCAGTGTCCACTCCAGAGAGAACGCAGGTGGCAAATCTCTGCAGATTCGTCTTGAACAGCAAAAGAGACTTCTACTCCTCTAGGAAAGAGTCGGGAACAAGATAGAAGAGATTAGAGAGAGAGTCTTTGAGGTTGGGCTGTACTTCGAAAGCTACATCTTTCAAGAAGCAAAGCAGCTAGGAGATAAAGCGAATGGGAAGAGCAGCAAAGTTCTACAAGCGAAAGGAGGCTAAGGGCTTTGTCTAGGACACAAGCTGTCAGAGGGGAACTAAAGCACAGGCATGACACTAGAAAAAGGAGCCGAGAAAGGACTGTCGCACTATGAGCCTAGTCCTCTTCGGCTTATCCGACTCCGAACCCGAGATAAAGGAGGAGAAGTCTTAGCCTACTGTCTCTGTGATGGTGTCTTCGTCCTTGTCTCTCCCCTGTGCGCCAAACTCTTCCAGGTGCCGGATCCGCTGATGCTCGTGGGAAGGAGCCTTGAAGATTTTATGAGCCACAATCTTTTCTCCAGAGCTCTAGAAAGTCTGCAGATGGAGATGGGTATCAAGTTTGAAGCCCCGGTGACAGGACGCATGCTTTACCTAGAGAACGGAGATATTTATTTGACAACGCGGCTGCAGCGCTGCCTAGAGCATCTTGCAATAAGAGCTTGGGGCTTCGCACGACAGAAGGGGCAGACAGAAGACGGTGGCTTCACTAGCTTAAGCTTCGCTAGGAGGGAGGATCACGTGATGGAAGACGGAGACTGTTTGCCCTCTGCCTCTCTCCTAGGTCTATCTTTGGATGAGGAAGGAGAGAATCTGCAGTTCAGGGGCGGAGCGGGCGAGAGCAACGAGTCTAAAAGCTCAGTATTAACCTGGAGAACGAAAGGGACAGGTACCTTAGGGAAGGAGGATTGTGTGCAAGAGGCAGAGTTCCCTGCGCCTCTCTCTCTCTTAAAAATGGAAGAGAGGAAGAAAGAGAGAAAGCTAAGCAGGCAAGAGTCGTCGTTATCAGACTATGCGTTCCAGCCCGATTGGGCCTCGCCACAAAGCTTAAGTCAAGAAAGCCTATTCTAGCGTCAGTCTCTCTCCTACTGCTGTGAATATGGGTTTGCCTTTCATCTTTGCACTGCTACTAGCGAAAGAAGGAGAACACGAGAGCAAAAGGGTATCGAAGCGACCTAAAAGAGTACTTTGAACGGTCGTCCAACTATAAGAAGTGGATCTACCATAGGAGGTGGGAAGGAGAGGCAATTAAGAAGAAGTAGGAGTCGGGTTCTGGTTTCTAGATGAGATCAAAGTTGTGCGTCTCCGTTCCTGTCTGATGGTCAGCAGCCTGAGGTCGGGCCTCATACACAGCCTCGACTATACCATGACGAAACTGCAGGGAGGGGAGAGAGAACGAGAGCGCCACACAAGAGGGAGAGAGAGAGAAAACGGACAAAAAGTGAGCAAAAACAACCGTAATAAGGCTGAGAGGGTGAGGAAGTAGCGAGCGGAGGGGAGAAAAGAAGGCGCAGTCCAGTTACCTGGAGTCCGTCTCCTTTAAAGCCAATATAATGAACCTTGGTGCTGTCCGCGCCGTAGTTCTCGGGGATATAAATAGTCACAGAAGTCACATTATGGAACTTGGCTAATCTGATGCGCAAAAGGAGGACATATACGGATGTGTTTAGTGGAGTATGGGATGCGACGCGGGCAGAGCATCTTACAGAGACCGTGGCAGAGGATTTGAGGAGCTACAGTTTAAGGATAGGACATGGCTCCGTTGCAAGCAGCGGAATGAAGAGTATCAGTCACGGAGAGGACGAGCAGGCGGCGTACTTGAGTGGATAGTCTATCTCACTGTTGAAGTCTTCTGTCAGTTCCAAGGTCTGCGTTGGAACTAGGTCCTCCGCGTGGCTGAATTTGTCCCCAAGCAGAGGAGAAGGAGTGAAGGAATGAAGAATAAGCGGACAGGTCGATAAATGAGGGCCTAGCAGCATCTGCTCCCCTCTTTCTCGCTCCCTCGTTTGGTGCCTGTATGATCTCTCCTTACATCGTTTGGTGCCTGTGTATGATCTCTCCTTATATCACTCTGACGTCTTACTAAACCGCTACCATCTGTGTTGCCTCTCCCTAGCGACCTTTCTTTGCCTCGGCTTCCGTCTCGCTCTTCCCTTCATTTTTCCTTTACTCCGTCACACATCAAACTCGCTAAAGCTGTACCTGAAGTCAACATCCTCTCTGTTGACAAAGCTTTAGGGAGAAAGAGCCACCAGCCGTTAATTAGGCACGTGGTAGGTAGATGAGAAAGGAGAGAGAGAGAAAGCGAGACTGAATGGGGCAAGCTACGAAACCTGAACCAAGCGAATGCCTAGAAAGAGTATTCGAGGCGGGGCGACACATAACGACAGGGCAGAATAAGGCTCCAGCCGAGGTGATGGAAGCGGAACGAGGGGAGAGAGAGAGAGAAAAAGAGAGAGACACCTCAAGAGAACAGGGAGAAGGGAATACCTACAGTTTGGCTACTTTCGGATGCTTTCCTTCCCCTCCGCCAGAGATGCAGATCGATTTCACTTTTACGGCCTCAGTGAAGCTATACGGACCAAAGAGAAGTCAGCGATCAGGGGATAAGGCGGATGTGACGTATCAGCAGGAGGACTTTAGGGGCAAAGAGAATCAAAAGTACCCAGGCATAGAGATAGAGAGACAGAGAAGGGAAGAGTAAGATGGAGGATACTGATTGACAAAACGGAGAGAGAACCGATGGTACAAGGACAATAGCAGGCGTAGAGGCCGCATATAGGGACCATTTCAAAGAAATATAGCAGGCGTAAGCGAGACAGGGAGAGAGAGAGAGAGGGAAGAAGTCAAGGCAGTGAAGACGGAGAGAGCTTGGCTTACGGTACGTATATTATGAGCTCTGGATCATCATCGTTGCTCTCTAAAAAAGGCTCTTCCTCTCTCTTTTGATGATAAGGCTTGAAGCAGTTCTTTCCGCTACCGACCACGCGCTCACTGCAGCGCGAGTTAGAACTTAGCGCGAGAGGCAGTGTATATTGGAGTAACAGAAATGAAGGTGAGAGAGAGAGAGAGAAGAGAGAGAGAGAGGAGAGAGAGAGGAGAACGGAGAGAGAAGGACGTCGGAATTATAAGAGAGCTCGTAAGGAAGAGGCCACACCAAGAGAGAGAGAGAGAGAGAAATGCGCGAGGGACGAGCCAGTATGCAGGAGAGGGACCACTCTGACATAGCATTTGTGGGATAACGAGCAGCTTTCTCTCTCTCTCCTTACTTGAGCGTCCTGATATGGTCGTGGTTCACATAGCGCCATAGAGACTGGCCCTCGGGATCCTCAGCATCATGACTGCCGACCAGACAGAGGACCGGGAGAGGTACCACAGATGCAAGATAGAAAGAAAAGGTTAGTGGTCGGGACTAAAAGAGGTGTAGAGGTGCCAAGAGAGAGAGAGTTAGATAGAAAGAGACAGAGAGAGAAAGAGAGAGAAAGAGAGAAAGAGAGAGAGAGAGAGAGACAGAGAGAGAGAGAGAGAGAGAGAGGAGAACACAGAGAGAGAGAGAGGAGACTAAGAGAGAGAGAGAGAAAGCAGAGAAAGTGACAGCGACCAAGAGATTAAAGGAGGTGCCTGAGCGACTAAAGCGAAGGACGAGAGTCTAGGAGAATAGCAAGCAACGGCTTGAGAGGAGCGTCCGGTGGCTTAAAGAGCAGAGAGGAGACGATACAGCTAAGGGAAGAAAGGATAGAGAAGGAAGAGAAAGAGGAGAACTAGGAACGGCAATGGAAGTGAATCGGGAGAGGGTGAGAAAGAGAGAAGAGGGAGGGACAGACAGAGAGAGAGAGAGAGAGAGAGAGGGACAGACAGAGAGAGAGAGCGAGAAAGAGAGACAGAGAGAGAGAGAGAGAGCCTCTCAGTGACCTATGGTCATGGCTGTGGTCATGGTCGTGGCCGCCGTGGTGATGATGATCCTCCCTACATTGCCGCGACATCGGAGCCTTCACTTTCCTTCAAACGCTATTGTTGCCCAAGCTGCGTGTCTCTGTTGTTGCGCTGTTCGGCTAATGAACCAGCAGCGGCAGAACATTTCCAAGCGGTGCAAGACTGGAACAGGTTCAATGCGGGAGAGAGAGAGAGGTTGCAAGAAAGAATGTTTCACCCCACACCGGTGAGGGAAGCAGCGCCCACGCGCGAGTAGGAGAGAGAGAGAGAGAGAGAGAGAGAGAGAGAGAGAGAGAGAGAGAGGAGAGAGAGAGGAGAGAGAGAAAGAGAGAAACAAAGAGAGAGCGAGAGAGCGAGAGAGAGAGTTTTTAGAGACTGCTCGTAGGTGCGAGGGGCGCTCACTCCATGGAAGGAGAGGAAGAGAGCAGGAAAAGAGAGCTACTAACCAACTAGATACAGAAAACAGGTTTTGAGCAGGAATATGATGCAAGACAGAGCAAAAGCAGAGAGAGACAGAGGAGCCCAAGAGATATCGAAGCGGAGGAGAAATGGGTGATCTTGAAGATCCACTAGGATCATACTTAAAAAATTCTAGATATAAGCTTCATATAATGAATATTACTGCTTGGACGTGTGACTCTCCGAAATATCGCGTTCTTGATGATCAGAATCCTCATCCTCTTCTCCCAGATCAACCGTCGTCTCTCTCTTCTTCTCTCCCTCGTCGTCTTGATAACCTCTCTTCTCCTCTGCTCGGTGCCCATAATCCTCTCTCTCTCTCTTATCCTCAGGCCTCTCTTTCCTCTCTCTCATCTCCTCTCTCTCTTTAGCTCTCTCTTTCCTCTCCTCTCTCCCTTTCCCGGGCTGGTGTTGCTGCCAAGCGCTATAATACATCTGCCACCAGAGGTACCACTGCCACCACAGCCACTCGCTCTGCTGCTGCAGAGAAGGAGAGAGAGAAACAGAGAGAGACACGTTTCCTAGAATCTCTTTCTCATAGTACGAGCGGAAGTAGGGAAAGAGGTCGTCCATCGCCATATTTTCTTTCTCCTCTCTCTCCTTTTCTTGGTGGCGAAGGCTCTCTTTCTCCAAGAAGGCGTGAGAATAAGGAAAGAGATGATCCTCCATTGCCTCTCTCTCTTTCTCTCCTCGGCGAAGCTTCTCTTTGTGCCGTCGCAACTCCTCCCTTGTCGGAGAGAAGGATGAAAGATCCTTGCCCTGCCACAGAGCTGGAGAAGGAGAGGCGTGACAGCAATGAGAGGTAATAGGATGAGAATAGGCCACGGGAGGTGCGTAGTGAGGGCTGTCTCTCTCTCGTGTGGGGCTGTACAATGGGAAAGATCTAGGCTCCTGAGGTGACTGGAACAAAGAAGGCGAGAAAGAAGGTTCCGTGGGATCTCTTCTTTCCCCCAGATCAGCAACCCTTCGCTTTCCCTCCCGGCGACGTATCCTAGTTGGAGTCATGACTGTCTCTCTATGTCTCTCTCTCTCTCTTTCTTTGCTGCCTCTTCTCAAGGCTGGAGACAAGCTTTGCGCGGTTCTTTGTTCCTCTCGTCGTGCCTCACGCATGTCTTCTCGGCTTGGGAGAAATGACTTTTCTGGTGCAAGAAAGAGAGAAGAATATCTTTGCTGGGAGCTGTCTCTCTCTCCATCCTCTGAATCGCCTCTCTCTCTCTCTGGAGTGTGAGGTTCACTAAGAAAGCTGCTCAGTTCTGGTCTGTCGCGATCCCAAGCGAAGTAGTAAGGAATCTCGTAGTCAGGCAATGGCGTTCTCTTCCCGGCATAGCCAAGAGAGCCTCTCTTCCACTCTCTTCTCGCCTCTCTTCTCCTTGAGGTTGACGTGTCTAGGGGCACTTCCTCTCTGAAAGAGAGAGATGAAGGATGGGCAGGAAGGGGAGAGAGAGGAGGGGAGACAGAGAGTGTTTCCATGGAGCTATGCAGTCCTTCTCTCTCTTCAAGGGGAGATCCTACGGTGGCAGCTCGCATTTGGGACGCAGGAGAGAGAGATAATCTACTCTCCAGGTTTCTTCTCCCTCGGATCTCTCCAGCACTCTTTCTCTTTATCCCTTCTAGATTGCTCATCCGCAAGGAAGGATATCCTTGTTGATAAGAGAACGGGGCCCGCGCGGCCGCCGCCTCCATCTCTGGTGCCCCAGCCACCATCCTTCACGTGACGGGGACGATGCACAATAAAGAAGACGACGATGAAGAGAGAAGAGAGACGGAGAAGATTGAAGAGATAACCAGAGGATGGAGGCGAGATGAGAGAGAAGAGAGACGGAGAAGACTGAAGAGATAACTAGAGGATGGAGGCGAGATGAAAGAGAAGAGAGACCGAGAAGACTTAAGAGATAACCAGAGGATGGAGGCGGGATGAAATGCCTTAGGTCCTCTAACAAGGAAGCGCGGCGGCCTGCACGGCTGGCCTATAGAAGCAGAAGAGCGAGAGAGGGGGAGAGAGGGAGAGCGAGAGAAAAAAGATACCCTTTGTTAGGCGAGCAGGTCGACGCTAGAAGAGCTGTAACTGAAGGGGAGAAGGACCTGTCTCATGCCCCAGCTTACTTCCTTCCAGCATTGCCTGTCTCTTCCCCGTCTGCGAATCATCGCTGCAGAGGCTCCTTCGGTCTAGCTAACCCTCTTCCCAAAACCTTCCTTGTAACTCTCTCCTGGCTCTCATTTCTCTCTCATTCGCCCTTTCTCTCTCTCTCATTCTCTCAGCATCTCTCATCTCTCTTTCTCTTGTCTCTCCATCGCTCTTTCTCTCTCTCTCTCCCTCTGTCTCTCTCTCTCCCCCTCCCTCTGTTCCCTCCTTTGTCTCTCACTTCCCTTCCCTTCCCTTGTCTTGGACATGCTGCGGGAATCTGGTTGGGGGTTTCAGATCATACTTGATTCAGGATATCCTGACACGTTATCCTTAATCTATCCTGCGAAGGAGTGTAGCATTCAGAACATATGCAGGTTCTTATGGTGGTAAAGACTTAGAGTCATCCCCCTGGAGATGTTGGATAAGAAGCTCAAGTTGTCTGTTTCTTTTGAGAGCAAGCCTCTGAGGCCCACCAAGACAGAGAGAGGGAGACGGGGTTAGAGAGAGAGAGAGAGAAAGAGAGAAAGAGAGAGAGAGATACATAGAGACAGAGAGAGATAGAGAGAGATAGAGAGAGAAAGAGAGGGAGAGAGGGAGAGAGAGAAGAGAGAGAGAGAGAGAGAGAGAAGAGGAGAGAGAGAGGGAGAGAGAGAGAGAAACAGAAGTGCCAAGCTGAAGAGGTAAGAGGATCCAGGGGTGTCGGTTGACAGGTGCAAAAATCAAGCTATGGCAGAGACTCTCCCTCCTCTGCTCAATGTCACTAGGTCGCTGCTTAGACAACAGGAAGAGCTCGAGACCTTGCGGGTCGTTGTCCAGGATGGCAGGACAACGTCCATCGTTGGACGCTCCAGGGAGAGCAATTATGTCTCCCATTGTCCTATCTTCCGCCTGTTCCTCAATTGATCAAGATAAGAAGGTAGGAAGAAAGGTTGGGGAGAGAGAGACGAGCTCATGGACGATAGCGCCTATCTCCGCCCGAGCCCTTTCCTGCGCCTAACAATGCGCAGTCGAGCCAGTGATCGAGAACCAGGGCAGCTGGCACCTCCCTCTCCCACAGTTCGAGTCTCCTTCTCTCTCAACGCGGGTGAGGGACGGTCGACCAGCCCTCAGAGAGGAGGAAGACACAGAAGAAAGAGACCTCGGTTGAGCTTTATCGCTTCTATCTTCTTCGTTCTTCTCTTCTTTTCCTTTGCTATCTATTGCTTCTTAGCCTTGAGGCTGCACTTTGACGGTTCTCCGGAGAGAAACCAAGAGAGGCTCTCGACCTTTCTCCTCTCCTCATCACAAGATGAGGTTGATCAGCCATCTTCAGCGGTACCCTCTCCTCCTCTCTCTCCCGAAGAGCTAGAGGAGCTCCTTGCTAGCGATGACATAGTTATTTTGGCAGAAGGGAGCGGGGAGAAAGAGAAAGAGCGAGAGAGAGGGGAACCGGAAGTGGAAGGCAAACATGTAGGAGGAGAGAGAGAGGAGGATGAAGAGAGAGCGGAAGAGTGTAAGACCTGTCTCTTGCTCTTTCAAGAGTTGAACGGCCTCGGTCTGGACTACACGGTGATAGATCTTCAACTCTTCGAGCACGGCGACTTCCTCAGGCAGCACTTCTCTATAAGAGATAGACACGCTCCTGACTCCACGGGCACTGAAAGCGCGGACGCTGTGAGGATAGAGGAAGAGGAGAATGCCTTACCTCAGCAGAAGGGCAACTTGCTGTCTGAACCTAAGGAGCTGCCGGTGACCTTCTATAAAGGAACACTTCGTGGCGGGAGAGGAGCGCTTCTCGCTCTCCTGAAGTTTCAGCGTGCACTGTCCGGCACAAGCAAGAATAGTAAAAATGAAGCAAAGCAGGGAGATATGCCTCTTCACCTTCCTCTGCGGTTAGAGGGCGTCCGCCGCATTGTCAACAGTGACAAAAAGCAAGATAATCAGCTACGTCTCAGCTCCATCGCGGCGAGGAAGGTGAAAAGTCTAGGATGGGAGGATCGCCTCTTTTGGCTGACACGACTGCAGATGCGGCGCCATCTATCGCTTACAGATGTTCACTCCTTCGCCAGGGGATGGAAACCGACACTTTCAGACATCTCCGAGATCCCTGTCACGGATCCGGATAATGATATTCAATGCATTGCCTGGCGCCAGCTGGAAGGGTGCAAAGGTGGAGAAAGGTTGCCAGAGCTAGATAGTCCATGCAGTGCCTCCATTGGGCAGGACTCTGCGGGCTTCTGTGAGTTTAGACATCACAGGACGGGGCAAAGCTTCAAATATAGAGAGACAGCGTGTGATCATCCTCATCCTTTCACTTGCAATGACGCCCTCGAGATCTTCCTATACAAGCACAGGGAGGAGCAATTCCGGAGATTTGCCCCGCCTTTCCCCAGCGTTCCTCTCTCTCTGCCGCCAGAAGAGAGGGCCTCCACAGAAAGAGAGAGGCGAGGGATCGTGATGGCAACTCATGATGGCGTCATTTTCGATACTTACGTGGCCATTCGCACTCTTCGCTGGCTGAACTGCACTCTCCCTGTGGAGCTTTGGCACGGGGAGCATGAGATCAGGCCGCCAAGCAGACGTCTCCTGAATATTCTAAGGGATAAGCACGGCGTCACTTTGAGGCCCTTTGATGCTGGTAGGTAAGAGAGAGAGAGAGAAAAAGAAAAAGAGAGAGAGAGAGAGAGGAGAGAAGAGAAGAGAGAGGTTGCTGACTGTGATGGTGGTGAACTCTATTGCTTCTCTCTTTGTGTGTGCCGGTGACCTCTTTGTACTTCCACTACTGCCTCTACGCAATTTCTAGCGCCGGTGGCGGTGATATATTTTGATCTGGGTCTCCTTACTCCTGGGAGCTTGGTGTCTACTCTTACCCCCTCCTGGTCACTCCTTTAGGTTGCCTCTTGCTAGCTCTTTGCTTTTGCTTCTACACTCTTCCTCTCTCGTTCCTTGCCATAGAAGCTCAGACTTCCCTTATCGTGCACCAGTTTCTGCAGGCGTGGAAGGCTTCATGATCAAGATCTGGGGCATCTATCACTCTTCCTTCCGCGAGGTGCTCTTCCTCGATAACGATAATATCCCTATCCGAGATCCCTCCTATCTCTTTCTCTCCCCTCACTATCAGAAGACTGGAGCTATCTTCTGGCCTGACTTTTGGCACCCAAATAACACCATTTTTATCAACAATGTTAGGGGAAACCTTGTCCAGGAGCTCCTAGGCGTGCCTTTCTCCTTCATGCACGAGGGAGAAAGCGCACAAATACTCATTGATAGAGAGAGACATTGGCGCTCTCTCCAGACGCTTCTCTTCTACTCTCTTCACACAGAGCCATGGAGCAAGCCTAAGCTATTACATGGGGATAAGGATCTCTTCCGCTTGGCGTGGATGAGGAACAACGCTTCCTTCTTCCTCATTCCCCGCCCGCCATCTGTTGCTGGCAGTATGACACTCGGGTTTGCCCAAAAGGAAAGAGACAAGGATCCTGTTTCTTACCTTTCGTTCCAATCTCCCCCTCGAGGTAGAGTCCCGGCTCCAACTCCGGATCCCCATCAGTTCTGCGGGACCACAATGGTCCAGCACGATCCAGAAGGAGCAGTACTCTTTCTCCATAGAAATCAAGCAAAATTCAGCTCCGCAGCCGGAAGGAAGAGACTCTGGAGAGAGATTCAGGAGTTTGTCCCACCCTCTGGGTCAAATTTTTCTTCAGCTCTCTCTTTTGTGGGAATGATACCAGTACCTGGCCTGCCGGAGACGGAGGGTGTCTGGCTGGGCACTGCCGAAGACAGAAAAACCATGCAGAACGCTGTTTCTTGTTTTCTTCATCAGACACATGGAAGGCTTGTCTTCAGTTCTTCTTCTTCCTCTTCCTCTTCCTCTCCCCCTTCCACTGCCACCCCCACCTCCGTCTCTTCTCCCGAGTCCAGGAAAGAGATAGGAACTGAGGGCGATCACTTTGATAAACCACCACTGTCTCTGCTTTATATGAATCTCTCGTACTCTTCTTCTCTCTCGTTGGGCCAGTTCTACGACTCTTTCTCGCAGCTTCAAATCTGGCTTCAGAAGCTGGAGCAACAATGCCATTCTTTCCTCTTTGAGGGCGAGTCTGTTCGCTTTTCTTCCTCCACTATTGTCTCTGAGGGCTGGCGACGGAAAGATGTTGGAGGTGAAGGAGAGAAAGACAAGAAAGCCGAGGGCAGGCGGCCCATGGGTACCTCTCTCCTTGCCAGCATTTTTAACCTTAAGCCCATGGTAGCCACAGCGAACACACCGGGTTCCTGCCTCTTGAGGGAGAAAGAGACAGGGAAACAGTTAGAGGCCATGAAGGTAGGGAAGGCTCATCGCATCTTCTCCTGCAATCTTGAGCCTGTTCTCTCTCATGGGAAAGCCTTCTTCTCCTCGCTGCCGCTTTCCGCTTTGCCTTCCGTCGGAAGGAAGGTGGAGAAGAGTGGCAATGGAATTATTTTTCTGCTTCTTCCTTGGGACACCGTGACGGCAGCTTTGCGCCAGTCTTTGAAGGTTCTTGGCAGGACGAACGGTGAGACAGTGGAGATCTGGATAGAAGAAGGAGAGAAAGAAAGAACCCTGGAGAGAATGAGTGACCTTCTCTCTCCTCATCCAGGATGGAGATTGAAGACTTATCGCTGTCGGAGGTTCTCTGACGCATCATCTCTCTCCCTGCCAACGTGTGAGAAGCACTCTGTCCTGGGGAGCGTCCTCTCGGAGACCTCTCTAGAAAAGGTTCTTGTTCTTCTCTCTCCTCAATTGCTTCTCAAAGAGTACGACAGCTCTCTCTTTTCTCATCCTGCGTTTGACAAGGAAGGCGCGCTCTTCTGGCCCGAGTATATAGGACTTCCTCTCCCTCTCTCACAAAAGAAGGGGTGGAGAGAGAGTAACGAAGAGGAAGAGGAAGAGAGATTGCCTGTCGGGTATGGCGGGCTCTATGTGGCGCCAGATGATCTACTCTGGCCTCTAATGGGCAGCAAGGGACGAAGAGACGAAGAGAGAGGAGGAGACGGTGACCATCCTCTTCCCTCTCTCTCCCAACAGCCCATCGTGTTAGATGTATTTTTTATAAACACACGGAAGAGAGAGAGACTGATCTCTGCTTTGCTCCATGTGGAAGGAGAGCTTCGAAAGAATGGTCTCGCCTTGGCTCGGCTTCTCTTTGGAGAGAACCATCTGCTTCGATTGTTAGCCTTAGTATTGGATGAGCACCTGGCAAGCGTAGGAGAGAATCCTTCTTTACTTCTCTCCTCCAGTCATTCTTCCATCTTCTCTAAGAACAAGAAGAGTGAGTGTGGCGTCGCCCAAGACCTTCGAGCTGGGAAAGAGAAGCTCTCCTTTTCTGTCATCCGGCCTCTCTCTTTCTTTCCTGCTGAACGATGGTGGCAAGATCTTGATGGCAGTCTCTCTTCTGTCTCTCCTCCTGCTGGAGAGCGGCCCACTGTCACCGTCCAGAACGGATGTGTCTCGTTCAGACCATGATAGAGAAACTAAGAAAGAGAGACATGGTAAACTAACAGAAGAAGGGTCTGGACCGCGGCTAACGCTACTTAAGCTTTATGTTTATAGAAAAGCGGGTGTACAGAGTATAGAGAGGAGAGGAGAAAGAGATCCCTACGAGAGAGAGGACATAGAGGCGAGTAGAGACAGGCCTTCAGAAGATGGACTCTAGAGGTATCTGTCCTTTCTTGCAATGACGCAGCGATAGACCAAGCCCATGCGAATGCTGGACAACTAAGTGATGCTCTTGTCGGGACGAGAAGAAAGAGAAAAGATAAGAGAGAGAGAGAGAGAGAGAAAGTGCGAGACAGAGAGAAAAGAGAGAGAGAGAGAGAGAGAGAGAGAGAG
>FLMG01004308.1:0-22717 GCA_900088475.1 Hyphochytrium catenoides
TCTGCCCCTGACTCCTATGTCCCCGCTTCTGCTCTTTTGTACGCTTTCCTCCAACTTCTCTTCTATACAAACCCCTGTTGTTCTTCTTGTTCTCTTCTTTCTCTGCTCTTGTTCGTCTATATCTCTTTTTGACGCTGTTGGCTGTTGAGAACTGTAATATGTTCGCAGTTGTACTGCGCTGTACAATGAATGTGCAGTGGTCAAAGGGGCTAACGGTCAGTGCTGGTACATGTAAAACAGATAGGTTTACAGTGAAATAGGGCATGTGGTGTAATATCCTAGCGGTAGCACGCCTCGTGATCACCTGGAGGTCCGTGGTTCGAATCCCGGCTTGTCCATTTATTTACTTGTAAACATCTGTCCAAACCCTACCCGTAAAGAGAGCTCGCTGCTCTATTAGAAATTCCAACATTGGCAACTGCTCTTCCATACCCTTTCCTCTTGTTCTCATTGAGACAGTCCCAGGCTTTATCAAGACGGTGCCCCGGATCGAATTTGCAGACTGATGTCTGAAGCCGCAATAAGCTCCAGATATCGGCCGACAGATACCAATAACAAATCAGCTCAGCTGGTAGCACAACAGTCAGAGAAGCCTCCTGGCAGCCTCGGAAACAGGACGTCTAGCAAGCCGTCTTCTAGTAGGAAGTAGTGTGATAAGCGTTACAAATATAGAGCTAACTGCTTACCAAATCTCACTGCCTACTGGTTCGTAAATCCCTACTGCTCCTACTCATCTCTCCTAGCTCTCTCTCTCTCATCTCCTCGTCTTTTGCTGCTCTTATCTATAACCCTAACCCTAACCCTGCGACAAAAATGCAGAGTTTATCTCTCTTTCTCTCTAGCACCAACTGCCCTCCTCAGTATCTATCACAACTTGAAATGCTCTTTTTATGTTAAGCAACTACTCTCCCATACTCTTTTCTAACCTGCAAATGCCCACTCATCTTCACGCTCCTAACTCTTCTACCCCAACTTCAACCATTGGGGTCGACTTATTTACACTGTTTTATATGTTACTTTAGAGAGAGGACAAAGTTGAGACTATGAGCTGTGTAGCATAGAATTTGGTCTCGCTAGTCACTGATGTGGAGATTCATTTGCACGCTAGGTGTCTGTTTCTCAAGTACGGTTCATTGGGATTTATCGGACCTCTCCTCCTAAGAGAGTTTAGTTAGAGAAACAAGCTTTCATCAAGTCTAACTCTACAAACACATTTGTCAGCACAGCACCGTGACTGTTGAGAAATCTCCCTTCAGACTGAGAGAGTTCGGGTATGTCCATAAGAGACGCAGAGGTGACCCTAGCGTAATGCTTCCTATGCCAGAGTCGAGTAGTCACCCCCTGATAGACAGCTAGAGTGTTCCCTGACCTCACTTGACTAAGGGCCCTGAGGGTAGGTAGGCAACAGCTTCTCTCCTGATCCGTTACAAGTTGACCAAAGACATCTCCATAGTAACCTCTGTACGTGACCTGTACTCACTAAGCTACAAACCCCTCTTCGCGTCAGAGGTCTCCCAGCTTGAATGCATCACAATGTCGGCGGATGGTTGACCGGGGCAATGCCTTCGTCAACATGTGTCAGCTATCATCTCTTCCGTGCGGCAGTAGAGAAGTTGAACCAACTCAGATTGAACACACTCACGCACAAAGTGATATCTCACATCACGATGCATAGTCCGCCTCTTGTGGCTCTCCTCCTTAGCTAGAGAAATAATCTTGATTGTCCTCGTGAAGGACTAGAAGAGAGTCCTTACCAACTCCGAGAGCTTTCGCACCTTACCTCAGCCAAAGGAGTTCCCTTGTAGCCGCATTGGCCCCAACCTATTTGGCTTCGGTACTGGAAAGAGCCACAGACTTCTGCCTTTTAGATGCCCACATCACTGCATTTCCCGCTAGATAGAGCGCTGTAGAGAAAGCTGCTGTCAGAGAAACAAGGAGAACAGAGAAGAATATTGAGGTTAGGTAACAACGTGGGAGTTGGGAGCGAGTGTCTACACGTGGATGGCTGCTCAATGACAAGACCCTCAAGATTAGAGAAATCCTCGAGAAGAACAGTAGAAAAGAGAAAGATAGGTCAGACCCTCTAGGAAATAGCAGAGTACATGGCTAAAGAGTCACTACTAGGAATGTTGGTCAGTGAGCTAGATAGAAGAGAAGAGGAGTGAAGACGTGCTTCTACTGTAGCTCTAGCATCAGTCAAGTATCTGCTTCAGATCACAGAGAACCAACACTGTCAATAAGCACCAGTGAGATATTTGCCTCATCACATCATCAAAGAGGAGCAACACTGACAATAAAGCCGTCCCTCTATCTTCTTGCTCGTTTTTACGCTCTTCGGTAGTATTTTGTAGACTTGAATGGTCCTTTTAAATAGCTCATTCTATAGTCTCCGCAGAAGAGCTTTCTGTGCTATCTGGCATCTTCTCAGGTATAGAGCCTTAGCGCCGTGGCTGCTAATCGATCCATAGCACAGACTCAGTCTAACGACTCGTTGGCGCTTCACTGTTTGTCTCAAAGTTAGAAAAGACCAATCAAGATGGTGTTGAAGAGCTGTTTTCTAATTTTTTCCTTCTCCTGCTGAACCCTGGCATAGATCCATCATCCCATCTGAACAGAAAGGCTGATAGCAAAAGATAGATGATGAGCGTGCAGAGATAGATAGACCGTGAAGGAGGAGGATGAGAGAGAGAGCTCGCGGAACGAAAGAGAAGGAAAACGCGTCTTTATCCCTTCACCTGTTGCTCTTCCCACCAGAAAGGAAAGGGGCTAATCTGGGGCAGTAAGATATCACAGCGCTGGCCTGTCTCTCACATTATCTTTCCTAAAATAACCTATACGGAGTAAGAAATGAAAGGAGTTATCATTATTTCTTAGTTGACGACGGGGAAAGGAAACGGCGGACGAACAGAGAACCACCGCTGGGAACACGGTGGGAGAAAGATTGGGGAAAATTATTGAAGGAGAGATAAGAGAAGTGGGTGAGCACCTCTCACATCCTGTGCTATGCTCGTTGTCGCTGGACCTAACATTTAGGATTGCGAGCTCGTCCATTTACCTCTTGGGGCACCCGCTACTACGACCAGAAGAAGGAGGAGCTTAAAACGAAGGCACCCACCTTAAAGAGCCACTAAGATGGATGATTGTCTTCTGTCTCTTTGCCAAAATATTGACTGTCATTGGCACTCTCTACAGTTCGTTGTAAGAGGAAGAAGTCCGTATTGTGTTCACCCCTACATGGTTGTCTCTGCGAAGCTTTTGTGGGGCTAGGGGCGCGGCAGGCTGAAGCAGGCGACTTAGCTAATCCTGCTCACTTTCTTCTTTGAAGTGGTATGTAGCTACCTTTATTCTATCATCTTTCTTTTATATTCTCCAGGACTTTGTAGCTCTTGTATCTTCCTCATTTCTTCTTCTTCCTCTTCCTCTTCTTCTTCTCCTGCTGCTGCTGCTCCTTCTTCTTCTTCTGCTTCTTCTTCTTTTTCTCCTTCTTCTTTTCTGCTTCTTCTTCGTCTTCTTCTTTTTCTTCTTCTGTTACTTCTCCTACCTTCTGCTCCTTCTCCTCTTCTTCTTTTACTTCTTCTTAGCACAATTATGTTATAACAATTTCCGTTTGGTTGTCACTATTTCTATCTCTTCACCTCCACCTCCCTCTCTTCCTCCTCTCTCTCCTCCGACTCCTGCTTTGTCGACCTTTTGTCTTGCTTCATTCCTCTGTTTTCCTTCTTTGATCCCTTCACCAGGAAGAAAATGGAGAGCGACTGACGAGCAGAAGCAGGAGCTGACGCATGAAGCTTGTATGGGCCTTGCATGGGTAACCACGGAGACACAGGGATCTTAGTCTCTTCTGTCGTTTTGTATACCTTTGCATTTTCGCTCTCGCCCCCACCAAAGAAAGGTCCCCGTCGTGCCAAGCGTGAATGGAATGTAGAATAGGACGAAGATGACGAGAGAATGAAGAGAGGAAATGTGGAGTATATCTTGAATGAAAGGAATCGAAAAGGAGGGAGAGAACGAGAGAAAGTGAGCGGAACAGAGAGTGACAAGACACAGAGAGACAGAGAGTGAGACAGAAGAAAGAGCGAGAGAGAGAAAAAGAGAACCCATCACCAAATTCTCTCTCTGTCTGAATTGTTCTTCGCTTTGCGGTTTCGGTGGCAAGCGCACATCGCCGCTTCTGCACTGCCTGTCATATTATTATAGGGAACAGGAAGAAGGAAAAATATAACAGGGAACAGAAACTATAGAAATTGAGAGAGGTACTAAAGGAGAGAGAGGCAGCAGTATCCTGTGTCTCATCTTCAATGGGACTGGTGGAAGAGCAAGAAAGTGCCTCATCAAGAGAGGGATAAGGAGAAGAGGATACCTCATCTTCTTGAGACGGTAAGCTAAACTCCAAAACTTCGTCTTCATAAAGGAGAAGAGATTGCGACCTCTTTTCTTTGGTGTCTCGGCCCGCCATCCCTTTGCCCGACTACTTCCTCAAGAGGACAGAGAGGATAGACTTTATTCCACCCCTTAAATATTATCTAGCAGCAGGGTTTGGGCGCTATTTTCCCTCCGAGGGGTGGCTTTGCTCCTTAACTCTTTTCTTTCCTCACCTTACTGCCTTAATGAGACCTATCTGTTTCGAATCTCGATCCCTTACCTCTCCATCCGCATCGTGAGGCTGAAAAGCCGCCCACATGATGCGATGGCTCTGTACCAAAGGAGTAGCCCAGTAGTAGTACAAGGAGAGCCAAACAGGAATTCCAGCCGCTTCCACCAGTCTCTCCTCCTCCTGCTGCAGCAGCAACCACGACGAATGGCCCGCTAGACTGCGCTGCTATACCGCTTCCCCCGTGTAACCAACAAGCGCACTTCTTACGAGGCTACCTGGGATGGGATACGACAGCCGGAGCATATTCGAATCAATGTTCTGCCTGGAATGTGCTGATGCTATTAGCTCTAGGTGGTGACCTCAGGCATCAGCGCCCCATGGCTTCGTTTGCGCGGGCCGGGTCTCTCAGAGGCAGCGGTAACTTTGACCTGTTTGTGAAGGATAAAGACCTTTATGGAGAACTATACTCGCTGTTCTGGAGCGAACCTGAATAGAGGTGGAACTCCACAGATGGTGCTATCTCTGAATAATTTGCGACGCCTGCTATTATAGTAGGCTCATCTGCACCTTCTCCTCAACATTACCGCTGCACCTGGGGTACAGCACGGCCCACCTTTTATCCCGAAAAAATGATAGCTTCGGAAGACCAACGGCGCACAGCGAAGGCAGCAGAAGTGTCCCAAGGCACTAGGTTAAGTAGTCTGAGAAGTGCTATGAAGTAGCGCTTAGAGGTACAGATTACTGGGGAAGGTTCAAAACAGAGTCCGCATTAAGATGGCCAGGCGCTGCAGTCCTAGAATGTATGACGTTGCTTGTGCTAAGAATGACTGGGGCTAGTTCATGAGCCTCCTGGCAGCTGAAGGTATTCAACTAGAGTACAAGTAGTTCACAGCGCACCAAGCAGCTCCCATACAGACGTTTTATGAGAATTCGTTCATCGAGCAGCACTTTTTGTAGATGTGCGCGACTGTGGTCAGTGGCGGTGCACTTATAGCCGAAACTGCGCTGGGGGCACGGATGATGGCAATCCTTATGGTAACTCAAGAAGAGTCGGATCATCATCAGCGGGGTTCGCGGACCCGAAGGAGGGTGAGTCTGAGGGCGGATGTCCACGGCATCATGGCGTCTCTGTACTTAAGGAGCAAAGGAGGAACTGCAAGCCCTTCCCATCAAGTGGCAAAAATATGAGCAGATTGCCTGCAGCATGCGATGCGGCTGCTGCTTTCCCACCTGATAATAACCCTCGGCTTAACTGACAACGATGAGTATACCTGCAGCCGGTGATGGGCAATGAAGAAGCAGGGCTCTGACTAATGGATCCTTTAAGAATTCGCCCGGAATTTAGACGGACAAGAGGTGAGATATGCGAAAAAAGAGAAAGTGATTTCTAGTAAAAGGTCATTGAGCTTGACCTCTGAAGGCACCCTCGGCCGGAGGATGGAACTATGCCTTCTTAGCGCAGCCACAGTTTGGTTCACTAACAGAAAGATTGAGATGATGTTCCTATGTATGATAAACTTCAGGCTTCTTCTTCATACTCTATGACGAGAGTGTCAAGCCGGTATGAGACGCTAACTGAACGTTAGCATGAATTGATGCCAAAGGATGGGCAATAAATGGGCCTAAACCGCTGATACCGTAGCAGTGGTGCATATAGGAGGCAACCTTGGAAGGAGAGACATAGAGCAGAGACCAACCAACAAGAAAGGAAAGCGGACACTCTAGCGGCCAAATGATGCATCAGAGGAGAGAGATGATGGTGATAGGGCTCAAGAAAGAGAACAAGACCTGGCGAGGTGGTTGACTCTTCTTCTTCCACCACCAGCAAGACGGCTCATTATGGTGGGCAAGGGGACAATCCGGCAGGCGTGGTGGCTGCTGATCATCGTTACTTCTCTATACTCGTCTATAGTCGTCCTCGTCGGGTTAGTAGGCACCCGTCGGGTTCGTAGGCACAGGCCATACAGTCGTAACGCCGGTTTAAGCGATGGCTTTGACTGACGGTTCAAAGCCGCACTGCAAGATAGACTACTGCTAGTGAACTCAAGCGGCGGACCTTAGAGATGATTGACTCCCACTTTGTTTGAAGTATGAATGACTGCTCAAGTAGCTAGCCAACCATAGCTCTTTCTTGAGACTATTGTCATCGCTGATAGGATCACAGAGGCCAGCCGCTAGCCGGCTAGCCGTATTTCTTCTCCATTGTTACTGCTCCTCACCTCTTTCATTTTCGCGTCCTAGGATGGAAGGTCGTCTAGACTGTCCGAAGGATAAAACTGCAGGATAAACAGAAGAGAAGAATGAGTTCTATATTTGCCTGTTAAGCAACTGCTGTTTGAGGCTGCTAGTCCCATCTGCCTCTGCCGTATGAATCTTTCGGTGGTGAGTGATCCAAGAAAGCAAGACACAGTAACATTCTTTCTACTTTGTCCTGGCGCTGAAAGTCGCAGCAGTCAGAAGATGGTAAGTAGCAGGACCAAGAAGAGGTAGGCGATTGGCAAGCCACCACTAATGAATTATAATATAAGGCACGGTCCTCCTTATGATGAATCGAGGTGGAAGAAGAAATGGTCATATCCTCACTTACGTTCTCTTGTCCCCTACGGTCCCCATCGTCCAGATCATCAGCGTGTGGAAGAAGAGGAAGAAAGGAAAATCAACGGAGGAGACTTGACTGAGTGGCATTGTGGTCTTCTCTTTCTTGTGCATCCTTCAGAGATCCTTGCCGCTTGTATTGTAGGCTGCGCTGCCAGAGAAGACCCGGAGGAGGACGTATTATCATGGACGATGGAGGGCTTGTGTGTGATGTGGCTTTGCCTTTGTGAGGTGGATGGCTCCTCTAGCATCGCTGGCCTAAGAAGACATCTTAGGATCTCTTTGTCCCAGAGAACAGAGAGAACGGAGGTTCGGCAAAGCTCCTTTGTCCTCGTTCTGGTTAGGAGTCAAAGCCCAAACGTGTCCGCCCGAGGAAGGCTAATAGCAGGAGACACTGCGGTATTATCTGACTCTACCATGGCGCTACAGCAGCAGTAATCCAGCTGTGATATAGTAGAAGGAAAGCATACAGAGAAAGAAGAAAGTATCGTTTCTTGAGCTTCCAAAGAACCTTCTAACTCGATTATTTGCCAGAGTGAGTAGACTGTACCTAGAGGTTTATAAGAAGAGAAAGTAGAGAGAAGAAAGAGTAAGAAAGACATAAAGGGAAGGTCTGCTTCTACTTCTTCGTGAAACTTGTACGGTTAGCGTAAGGAAAAGAAGACGGCCCCCAATGGCCGCCGGTGACTCTGTCACATATCTACAGAAAATTATACACCGACTGACAGGCAACCAACAGTTCGCCACCGATGTATTGCTGTCTTTCCAGCTAAAGCAACCAAAAGCCCATGCTCCTCCTGCGCAAGGCTGAGTACACTTTAATTCAGTCTATTCTCTATATTTATCAAGCAAAGAGAGAGAGGAAGCAAAGAGAGAGAGGAGAAGAAGATGATGAGACAAGAGAGCAAGCGTTTTAGGGATAAGCAAGCCAGGTACTTACTACCTTCTGTGAGTATCAGTGGAGTAGGTGCCGGAGTGAGGCGGGAGTAGGCGCTGGCGTGGGCTGTGGCGTTTTTGGCGCCGGTGTGGGTCGTGGCTTGGGACGTGGCGTAGGCCGTGGCGTGGGTCGTGGCGTTGGCGCTGGCGTTGGGCGTTTTGGCGCACAGACCACTTCATTTGTAGGGTCAAATCCAGCGCGTTTCGCTGCCCGACACACGTTAAAGAACCCGTATCCATATTCGTCGTCCCGCCTCGCAGGGCCACGGTCTTCTGCAGTTCTGAAGAGTATTGAACGCACCTCGACCTTAGACATTGTGAGATTGTAGCTCCAGACGGTTGCTGCTGCTGCTCCAGCAACGTGAGGTGCTGCCATGGAGGTCCCAGTTTTGGTTCCGTAGAAGTTGTTTATAGTTGAGGAGTAGATGTAAAATCCAGGAGCTACTAGATCTACTTGAGAGTTATGCTGTGAGAACCATGCATGATTTTTGTCTCCAAGCGTGGCCCCCACCGGGATGACTTGCTGGTACGATGCAGGATAGCTAAAGGCCGTGTCACCATTATTACCGGCAGCTGCGACCATGAGAACCCCCGCTCGGAACAGTCGAAGCACTGTACTGGCTTCGGCCTGGCTGAATCCTGGTCCACCTATACTCATATTGATGATGAGCTTCTTTGAACCAGCCTCTCTCTTGCACTCCTCCATCGCATTAATAAGGTCTGACACATAATAAGATTGGCAACTATCTCTGAAGATGTTCACTGCATGGAGCGCAACGCCGCTAGCGACACCGAGGCCCTTGAGAGCCACAATTCCCGCGACATGGGTGCCATAATCACACCTGTCAGCCAAGGCTTCAGGCTTTCCTGTGACAGGAACCCTGGCGAATGCGGGGTGAGCAGTTTGAATGCCCGTGTCAATCACGCAGACCTTCAATTCCGTCGGAGGCGCCGCGGTAGCGTTAAAAGGTGTTACATCCGCTTGAACCAACCGGGTGTTATACGTCCACCCCACCCAACCTTCGCTACTTTGGAGGCCCCTCGTAACTTGCGCTGGTGAAAGTGTCGCGTTAACGTTCAGGCAACACAGAGTACCGAACATGGTCTTTCTCAATGTTGAGGACGCCTGGATGTGATTTGAGCGCGGCAAGAGCACTCTCACTATCAATTTGAACAGCTTTGGCATCGATGCCATTAAGATCGTGTACTTTTGTAATATCTGGCCGACTATCGATGAAGGAGTCCAGACTTTCTACTGCACTCGGATTGACAACGTCCAGCTCCTCATAGGTTCCTCCTGCCGCTGGGTTTCTGCCCATGTAGACTATGTATCGTTCCGGAGGAGCATCCTTGGGGATACTCTGACCCTGGGCCGTGGAGACGGACCAAGCAACCAGGGCAGCACATACGAGGGGACGAAGGAGAGCCATGACTCGTTGCTATGTGGCAAGGTGTTGGTGTTGAAGCCATGAGCCGTCGTCGTCCCAAACTTTGGCCGAAGTGGTGTGTTGATGAGCTGGTGGAAAGATTTATAGAAATGAGCAAGCTGAAGAGGCTGCCCTCAAAAATGAGCTAGCTAAAGAGGCTGCCCTCATCATCTGGAGAGCAAGCCCCTTGCTCGCTTTTGCTTGCAGGTGAGGTGGTGGTCCAGTGGTGCGTGCTCTGCACTGCTTGTTATCTGCTGTATTAGCACTTCTTCTGGGTGTGTCACTTGATCTAGGAGCCACTCTGTCTCAGTAATCTTACTCCAGCGGACCCAACTTTAGCAGTTAGAGCTATGGACTCATAAGCATTAGTGTGCTGTAGGTATTGGGCCTGTCTATCTTTTGTTTGTATAGAGCTGATAGTCTCCAAGCGCTTATTGTCTCTTCATGCATGGATCGGTTGCAGCACTGCTGGTACACCAGACTGTCTTTATACAGCTGATGAATAGGAGTCAAACCGCTAGGTAGACGAGAACCAGGCACTTCTCCGCCTAATTTGACCCTCAGGTTCGAATCACAACGCGGGGATGGTAGATAGTGCGAGCCACTTGACCCTTCTCAGGATCTGAGTCATGCAAGAGTAGTACGACTGGATTGAAAAGCAATCATAGCTTCGTAGCCCCATACCGTAGTAGCCTTGAGCCTACCTGTAGAGGGCGGCACATCCAGTAGTAGAGTGACGCAATTTGAAGCGAATGGGTCAGCACAAAAACCACGGTCTTGTTGTCTACTTGGAAAGCTTCTTGCATCATTATAAACGCCATAGAACTATATTAAGACACTAAATAAAGCCCCAGTGGAGCGCTTTCGAGCGATGCCAGCAGTTTGATACTATCGTTCTTCATATAGTGATCTATTTGTAGGAAATGTAGGGGTGGTCGACTAGGAAGCGCCCTCCTAGCTACGCTTACCTGACAATGTAATGTTTCTCACGTTAGAACTAAGTCATGTCATCACAAAGCTCTGCTCTTATTAGCAACGAAGGTCTGTATGCTGTCAGTACGGTACCTCGTTACCACAGGTCCTGAGAAAGAAGAGTCGCAAAGGTCCCACTCCTGCCATCGGTTGTTGGACTAGGAGCTGGTTTTATGGAAAGGGCTTTTCTGAGAATTCTATATTCTTTCTCAGCATCACGGCCCAAGTGGCGGATGGATTGATACTTTTGCATTTTATAAAAATAGAGAAGGTACAGGAACCAAGGCCTTACTTCGACTGTTTCCAATCCAAGATGCCAGATTCAGCTTGCGAGAGTGTAATATCTGAGTTTAGAAAACTCTCTTTATACTTTGAAGTTGTACGCCGTAATAACACTTGGTCTCTTGAAGCTGTTCCATTCAAGTCGTTGGACATGTAGAACTACCGCCAGTAGAACTACTGCCCTCCCTCCCCGTACAAGAACAACGCTCATTAGTAAAGCCTTTTTTCCTAATAAGGAATTGATGAGGGGGTGGCACATCTGACGTCTCGTTCAGGCCAGAAGCATGCCCGATAACAGTCTTTTACAATAAAATTAAAGTTATGTGCAGTTGCAGTAAGTCTAATCTATAAACGAAAGGCCACCCGCGTGCGCATCTGATAATAGGATCATCATTCAAGGCACTCTCTTGCACTACTCGTCGTACGTAGTACTAGTGATCATATAGTCGGATTTCCACTATCCCATTGAGGTGTACGTGACATGTCAACGCGCCGGTTGACTCCTTGAAGTTCTCCTTGAGCTGATAACCGGGGAGACATGGTATTTCGACCCCGTTGTAATATGCGTGGCAGATCCATAGATTAGTTTGCGAGAACGACGAGCCTCCCACTGTAGGAAAGTAAAAGAGAAGGAGGAGAAAGAAGAAGAGAGAAGAATTGGAAGGAGAGAAGAAGAGAGAAGAAGAAGAAGAAAGAAAGGAGAAGAAGAAGAGAGGAAGAAGAAGCAGAGAAGAAGATAGAAGGAGAAGAAGAAGAAGGAGAATCAAGAAGAAGGAGGGGAAGAAGACGATCAAAAGAAGACGAAGAAGAAGGAAAAGAGGAAGAAGAAGGAGAAGAGGAAGAAGAAGAAGAAGATGAAGAAGACTAGACAGGAGCTAGAAAGTCCTGATCGCTTCGTCAACTTAGCTCTTCTCCTCCTCAATTGTCATTATCGGAAAAAGAAGAGTCAAGTTGAACTCCTCAGCGATAACAGAAGGAGAAGGTTGAGCAAGAGGAGAAGAGGACGGACGAGAGAATCATTATTATCACATCGATCAGGCAAGCAAGAAGAGCGGGGTCGTCCAACTGCTAGAGATGAATAATACGCTTTCTTCATAATCGGTATCCCAGGCGCGCTGGCGCGGCGGTACCGAAGGGTCCTTGGCCTTTCTAAGGAAGAAGAAAAAGAGAAGGGTATGGGATGAGCGTAAGCACAGCGTCGTGGCGCTCGAACGACCCATGAAAGAACGCTTCAAATAAATCTTTTTCAAAGCAGCACAATAGACAACAAGCCATAATACACAGCAAAGAAAGAAGACATTAGAGACTGCGTACAAACACCCAGATGAAGGGGGAAAAGTAAGAGAGGACCTTGTAAAGACGGCCGCCCCAGTGACAGACAGGAGCAATATGGCAAACACAAAGCAGCGTTATAGGGATCCAGAACAGTCCGCAAACCCGCAAAGAGTTTATGTCTCTCTTGTAGTTCTACTCTCGTAGAACTATTCTACAAAACAGTGCTTATTTTTTAGGAAAAGGTAAAGCAAGAGGAACAGTAGTTCGCAGTAGGTGAAGGAGAGATGAGCAGCAACAATAATAATACCGCAATACAGAAGATGCCATAGCTCATAACAAAATCACTTCATAGTTCACGGAGTATTATTTATATGCCCTCCTTATTACCACTACTACTAGGAACTACCTGTATTATTATCGAGAGCTGTAATGGTATTCCAGAGCTCCCCCCGGTCATTACGGCAAGCGGCGTACGTCACTGTGGAAGAGAAAGAACCAACTTTTCTACACTGTGCTCCTCCTGCGATCAGAGAGCCAGGCTGTCTTTCCTCTCAGCCCTTGGCTTTCTTCTTGCAAGGTGCCATTTCTCCTCGCTGTGGTGCATCTGTCTCATCACTTCCCTTCCTATTATCTTCTTTTGCTGCACTGCTTTTCTCTTTCCTTCTTCCACTCACTCTCTCTCTTCTCCCCGGCCTATCATTCACACGTCACAGGTAGGAAGTAGGGTGCTCTTGCCCGGAGGGTCATCACATGGCATGGGAGAAGAGATGAACAAAGAAGGCATCGAGCGATCATCATTCGCTGTATGTACCACGGTGGAAGCCGCGGGGTTACTGCTCTGTGGGACTCCTTGTTTGGGCCTTGTTCTTTGACGCTCTTCTTTCTTCGCTGTCACATTCTGCTGAGGAGGCTGGGAGGCTGATGATGTGCCTCTAGCAGCTAGACTCTAGCTACGATATTGTCCCTTCCGTGACCTCTGTGATGATGGGGAAATGAAGAGAACGAACAATTTTATGCTTTCTAAAGCCATTATTACAAGGAGAGAACAATGGTGCGGGCTGAAGTTTGGGCTGGCAGATATAGTAACTAGCACGCTGACCGTACCCCGTGGCAATCAAGAGGATGAGGGGTCCTTGGTTGTTAGCTTGAGCAGGAAGCTGGAGAGGGAAGAATCACGCTACTTCTCCTGCTTTCTCTTTAGAGGTGGATAAGCTCGTTTACCTTGTAAGGCTCAAAGTTAATGAAGGTGGTGGCTGGAATGTGGACATTGCCGAACTTGCTCCGCCGTCATCATCGGCCAGGAGTGATCGTCAATACCCCCAAGGGGAAACATCTTAATTGCTGTTGGTGGTGGTGCCCGTGATCTCCTACGAGGGAGGAGGAGTTTTAAAAGCAGCGCTAGGGCACGTCCGCATTTCTGACTGACAAGTAGGCCTGTCGCTTGGCGGGCTCGATCTCCTAGGCGATTTCCCGCGCTTACCCAGTGCAGCCAATAAGGAACTATAAGGTTAACAGCAAGCCACGAAGTCGCCATATCGTGCTGTGACTACTTGGAGTTACCTGAGTGAGAGGCAGGAAAGAAGAGAGACAGCCCCCGGCAAGACGAGTATCGGGTCCGCTGATAGAAGAGCGGTTCGACCATCGGCCGTTCACTTGCTCTCTGACCGATCAAGAAGCACATCTTTGGGTGGCTGAAGAGAACGGAAAACTGAGAGCGGCCAGACTCCTTGTCCGCGGCGCCGTCCTCCTTCCTCGGAAGGCTCCGACGAGCGTCGTTTGTCCACCCCTTGCTGGTGTTAAAAACTGCAACAATTATTTTATCATGCCTCCTAGGACCCGGAGATGCACGATAGCTACGGCCTCACCCGCCGCCGCCATTGCGGAAGACACGAAAGCCTTATTGAAGACGAGTAGCGAGGACGACAAGCAGAAAAGAGTAGCAGGCGTGGATGATGATTCCAAGAAGAAGAGAGGTTCACGCCCTAAGAAAAAGGAGCAATGGAAGCCTCGAGAGCTTCCTCCTGACTTTCCTGAGCGGATTGGTTACGCTTGCTTGAACACTATTCTGAGAGTGGAGAAGCCTCCAGTATTCTGTTCTAGAACTCTCCGCTTGTCCACGCTGAAGGAAAAAGGAATGGAGTATGTCTACGAGCTGGCAAGGCAGAATCTCAAGGACTTGGAGGCGCTCATCAGGTGGAACGACGCCCATCATATCAAGTTCATGCGAATGTCCAGCGAGATGTTCCCTTTCGCTAGTCATGAGGAGCACGGCTATTCCCTGGTCTCCTTTGCTGACGAGCTCAAACAGATAGGAAGCCTTGCTAAAGAGCTAGGTCACCGCCTCACCATGCATCCCGGGCAATTCAACCAGCTCGGTTCCCCATCACCGAAAGTTGTTGACGCTACAAGGCGTGACCTGATCTATCATGCTGAGATCCTTGACTTAATGGATTTGCCTTCAGAATCAATCATGATTCTGCATATGGGAGGCGTCTATGGGGACAAGGTGGCTACCATTCAGCGATGGGAGGCTGAGTTTCAAAGACTTCCAAAGCACGTCCAAGACCGACTTGTCATAGAGAATGACGAGCTCAACTACAACGTTGAAGAGATACTACCCACGTGCAAGAGGCTCAACATTCCGCTCGTCTTTGACTATCATCACCATGACATCAACCCGGGAACACGACCTCTGGAGGAGCTGCTGCCAGAGATAGCAGCGACATGGACAAGAAGAGGGATCAGGCAGAAGGTTCACTATAGCGAGGGGCGACAAGGAGCTGTCACCGTTGTTGAGCGACGAGGGCATTCTGATCGGGTCAAAAGCCTTCCTCTCTGTGGAAAGGAGGTCGACCTAATGATTGAAGCCAAGGATAAGGAACAGGCTGTGCTTGAGATGTTCCAGCTCTACGGTTGCTTCCCTGTGGATAAGAAGCTCATCTGGAAAGCCTTACCAGAAGCCACCAGAGTCTGTGACAAAGTAGCTAGGAAGGTGACACGGACCAGGGTTAAGAAGACGAGTGTCAAGCAAGAAGCAGAGGAGACGGCTGAAGAAAATGCTATGGATATCAACGACAACGCTCCAGGCAAGTCAGGGGATGCGCGAAAGCGAAAGAGGGTAAGCAAGCGGGTTGTCACCTCATCGTCTGTTGAGGAGCTTGAAGAGGAAGGAGGAAATGTTGTCGATGAACAAGGAGGGAATGGAAAGAGGCAACGAAAGGCTCGCAACAGTAAAAAGGAGATGAAGAAGGTAAAGCTTGAAGCTACACTGGAGCTTGCAGAGAATGAAAGGGACACTAAGCAAAGCAAGAGCTTGAAAAGGAAGACGACGAAGAAGGTTGCGGTGTCAGCGCACCAGGAGGAAGAAGAGCAGACGCTTGTCGATAAGGAGAATGTGCAGATTGGCGAGCTTAAACCACTACTTCCTCAGCGCAACGCCATCGTACGGCGCAAAACCCGGACTGTAGACTTTGTGGCGAACGTACAGGAGGAAGAGGGTGTGCCGCCTGCTGGGCTGGAAGACAGCGAGGTCAGACACGGCACAGACAAGAAGCGGGTGACAACTAAGAAAACAGTTGTGCATGTAGAGCAGCGCGAGGTCAAGGTTGAGGTCAAGCGAGTGAACAACGTGAGTAAGGTAAAAGACGGGTTAGGAGTGGGCAGCGCTGCTTTACCGAGAAGACGATCAGCTAGGGTTAGCAGTTAGGGGAAAGCTCCTATTAACCCTGTCGCATATTCAAATGAAATGGCGTCATCCTGGAGAACTCATCTAGTGCAGAGGATATTCCATGCCATGCTTTCTGCTGACAGCCGAGCGCTCGTTCGGTTTACCGAAGTAGCCAGTTTGAAGTCCGGGTCGCATGTCCTCTTTACTTATTCTGTAGCGCTGCTACCTTAGTCCAACTATAGACTTCTCCTCTTTGGACGGATAGACGGAGTCTGCATATACTGCTAGCGTGGTGCCCGCGCGTGAGCCTTTCAGTGCTTAGGAGTACCTGTCTGGTGGCTGAGGTTTCCAAGTCGGAAGTAGTCAGATGTGAAAGGTGACAGAGCATGCTCACAGGGTTCCATCTTCCTCTACCTCTTGGGCCCCCTACTACTCTATGATAGCAATATAGCCTGGTAACTCCTCTCTGCTTGCTCCCTTAGGATCTCAAAAGTTGCAACCGTCTGAGGGCCCTCGGCCACCTTTCAGCGTCAAGTCTGCACAGTGGCTTACTAAAGCTTGAGCCAGCTTACAGTAGTGCATAGGATCTTCTCTGACCTTCTCCCATCTATACTCTATGTGGCCTGGCATCGAATCTTGAAAAGATTCAGCGATCCACGGAGATCGAGAGTGTGGATCTGCTGGTGTGGATGATATCCAGCTTGCGTCCGAGCTTCACGAGCGGCAGTTCTGGCCTAAGCGTTATTGGATTCTGATCCTGCAGTTGAGCTTCAGATAGAGCGCCAACCTCCTAAAGGTGTGTCAATAAACTACAAAAAATAAACCCTAGCATAGAAGACCTAGAACCCGGCGTTGCCACACCGCGAATTGGGGCGGTGAAGGCTTGAATCATGAAGCTTTGGAAGGAACGACAAATAAGGCAGCAGCAGAGCAGCAGCACCCTCAATCAGCGCACGCTGGCACTTCGTCGCTTCACTCCTCCTCATTCAAGTCTGTCGTTTGGACTCTAGTCAGCCTTTTCTAATGGATGGCGGCCGCCTGGAGGTGATCGTATGGCGCTTGCCTCTAGCGATGCTAAAATCGTACACCGTCTGGGAGGGAATTGACTTCGTGACGCTCCTCGCGTCCATTGCTGCGTCTCACAGAGGCTCTACTGGGTTTCCAGGCCCATAATTTCAATTCTATTCACCTTTACTTTCAGACGCTGCCTACGCCGCTGAGAACAGCACAGGTGGCTGAAAAACGTCAGCCTGCCCGGTACTTGGGGGGAGCTCGTAAAATAGCATGCCGAGTGTCATTCTGGCTACGGCAGGCTATGACCACACCATCAGATTTTGGGAAGCCCCGAGCGGCATCTGCTATCGCACCGTTCAGTACCCGGACTCGGTACGCATATGTGAGGAAGTCACCTATTTTAATTCGCACTCAGTTGTTCTTCCCCTGGATAGCAAGTGAACCGGCTGGAGATAACGCCAGACAAGCAGTTCCTGGCTGCAGCAGGCAACCCTCACATCCGCCTCTTTGAGATCAATAGCAATAACCCTAATCCAGTAAGCATTTGATGTCCGCGGGACTCTCCTCAAGCATTAGGCTTACCCAGCTCACAACGAGTCATCTGACACATTTTCAGCCGAGTGGACCCCACTTCCCACTTTCCTCGATCTCCTGTCCTTGTCTTTCTGGCTTGGAGCGTGTTATGAATCTTCCCTATCTTATAGTTCCATCGCTGCAGGTGACCAGTTATGACGGGCACTCTGGGAATGTCACAGGTGTTGGCTTTCAGAAGGACGGCAAATGGATGTTCAGCTGCAGCGAGGACGGAACCATAAAAATCTGGGACCTCAGGTAGCAAGGCCGAGGTTAGCCTCTACGTCCTTCGCTCATTGGGGCTCTTAGCAAGAGGGTGAATAGAGTATAACCCTAAGCTTTAAAAGCTATCCTCGACTTTCTGGCTCGGGCCCTTAACTCCTCGGTTGCCTGCTTTGCTTCTCCTTAGAGCACCAGGCTGTCAGCGTAACTTTGAGAATGGCTGTGCGGTAAACACCATAGCCCTCCATCCCAATCAGGTATGGCGCGCGTCGGAGTCACACTGCCATATGCCGCGTCGCTAAGAGTTGGTTTGCTATAGGGTGAGCTCGTTACTGGAGACCAGAATGGAAATCTGAAGGTCTGGGATTTGACACAGAATCAGGCTATTTATGAGACAGTTCCGGAAGGCGAAGTCGCTATTAGGTCGGTCTCTGTGGCGTCAGATGCATCCTTCGTTGCTGCGGCCAATAATCCTGGGAATGTCTACATCTGGGACCCTAAGAAATCGTAAGTGTATACTCTCTCCTTTGATCAACTCTTTTCTTCTGCGCTGCCCCTCTCCGCTATATCTTCCTCATGTTTTTCTTGTCCCGCATTGAGCTTGCATAGAAGTCTTACTTTCCTTTCTACTTCCTTAAGAACTGCCTGTTTATAGAGGCTTTTGAAGGATCTCTCACTATTGTTACCACCACAGAGACAGCTACTCTTTAGTGAGCGATTTTAAGGCGCATGATGGGTATATCTTGAAGTGCCAGTTCAGCCCTGATGTTAGGTGAGTCACTGCTGGGCGTACACTGTAAGAGTAGGCGTTCCTTCCTGATTCTCAACCTCCATAGGCTGCTAGCAACCACTTCTTCCGACAAAACGGTGAAGATTTGGAACGTACAAGAGAAGTTTAGCCTGTCCAGGACCCTAACTGGCCCGCCTACTGGACATGCGCGCTGGGTGTGGGACTGCGCCTTTTCAGCGGACTCAAGCTACCTCGTATCAGGTTAGAAAGCCTTTACTCTCCGTTGTTACCAGCGCCTGGTGGCTTGCTGTCTACTGTCCATTTGATACCTCTGTCCACGATGCTTGTCCTTGCACTGTCCCTTCATAAACCACATACATGCTGACATTGTCCTCTGCTCGTGGACTAGCGTCGTCGGACCAGCAAGCCTTTTTGTGGGATTTATCAACAGGGGAAGTCATTCGGCAGTACACTGGTCATCATAAAGCAGTGGTCTGCGTGGCCCTTAATGATAGTTCCGTAGATACCTGAAGTAGCTGCTGGTCCTGTCAGTAGCCTATCAGAGCTCAGCAGAAAGCTAGACGATACTTTGAGAAGCGTGCGTCGGAGACCTGACAAGTGTCTAGCTTCTGCATAGAGATGTCTTTAGATGGCTAATTTTACGATGCAATTATATAACTTAGTACTGAAAATATATACAGACCGGTGAAAAGCTAATCTACGGCTTGAGAAGGAGCCTTCATTCGATGCCTAACTCTCTATAAACTACCTCTGCTTGATGGCTCCACATCCCTTGCACCTACTCTACTCTAGTCTTTAGGGGATTCCACCTCTATTGTCCTATGGGTTGCACTAGAAATCTATGGGTCCCCTCTTCTGCCACAACCCTACCATCCGACTTTATGTTACACCGAGGCGCAGTCCAGCTTCCTCTTACTTACTCGGAGCCAGCTATCTAAAGAGCGAAGGGACTACTGTGGAACTGCTTCAACGACTGGAGGATTGGTCCTAGCTGGGGTCAATGGGTACTAGGACCTCTTGCTCTTCCTTACGCTCGCTCTTCTTAGTCAACGTTACCCAGCTGATGCTTCGGGCTGCATGGATGCGGCTTACCGCTCAACAATGGCCTTGGTCAGGAGAGATCGCTCCTATGTAAAAGAGGAGTCGAATTCTGCCGTTCTCTGAGCGCTGCAGAACTCAGCAGTCCGCCTCGTAGCATCCACCAGTTCCCTCTCCTTAAGATTCAGAAGCTGCAGTTCGGCGGTCTTGAGCCAGTTTGCCGTCATTAGCTCTCCGGTCGGGGTCTTATTGACCGAGCCAGGGGCGATCAAGCACTGCGGTTCACCTAATGCGTTCACGTACTATGCCACATGGGATAAAACACGGTAAGGACGGAATGAAGTTAATAGTGCGAAAGCGAACAATGCGACTGCCCAGCTGGAAGCATAAATAAGAGCGGGTCCGTGTGACCACGAAGGAGTGAAGAAAGAGTACCATCAAAGAGCCTTTCCTGTATAAAGAAGATGTAGCGGAAAGGACGCATCTCGACCAAAAACCAACGTAGAAGCACCCACACACATGGCCGACGCAAATCCCTCTATTGATGACAGCTGCTCCTAGTATAATTAGAGATTATAGCCTCACCTCAAACTTCTCTAAGCTGAAAACCGATTTTCTCTCTTCTGCCACAGACGAAGGAGGAGTTGCTGTCTGAAGCGCTAAGTGATGACAGAGGCCCAGCACCCAGCAGGTTAGCTGAGCCTTGCTCTCTGCTCTAAGAACTATGCGCTGCCTGTAGGTCTCGATCTAAATTTCGGCGAGCAAAGAGAAGGTTGAAGTCAATGTTTGAGGATGATGGCCTAACATGTCTGGCATACCTGGAACTCATTCTTGCTATAATTTCTAATGTCCACACTTCGGATCTGCTGCAAGAGAAACCGCCCTGAGGTGAACAGAGACGTAAGCAATCCGCATCAGTGCTCGGGTCGAAGCCCTTATCTTTGTGTACCTTGACACTCAAACGTAACATGAGCCTCTCAGCGAACCCACACAAAGGAACAGACTAACAAAAGAGGGCGCTATACCTACCGAGAATTTCCATGGAGTCCTGGCTGCGGTAGTACAGGAACTCATTCGTATGAGTATCGACGACAAACCATCGTTTACGCCAGGAATAACCAAACATAAGGCTGTGAGAGTCAGCAAGTCGTATGGGTTAAGGACAACAACGGTCCAGTGATGAAAGAGCGACTGAAGTTCTAGCGAGAAAGAGAGAGGAGCTGTCCAGACAAGGAGCCAGAGTATAGTTCCAGTGACAGTATAGGTAGGCGCACTACACTTTCTTTGAAAAGGATACGGCCTGAAGCTCTTCTTTAGCTTGAGATAGCCCTGGAGCTGCGGGAGAACTGATACTCGGCGGGATGTCGGAGTCGTCGACATTGCATACTTTAGCTGTGGCAGAGACCAATACTCCTCTCTCTGGGCATGTGGCAGTGACCATAGGTCTCCTCTGCTGCTTGACATACTTCTGAAAGACCCTGTACTGGCCTTAGGAGCAGAAGGCTGGTCGTAGGGATCGAAGCCTGTCGGGGTTGATAGAGGTGACATACCAAAGCCCAGGCGGCTAGTCTCACTGGGAAGGCAGAAGCTGTCATCGTGGCCCCATAACTCTGAACCGCTCTCATCAGCTGTCGTGTCTTGCTCTATCGACTCGATACTGACGTCCCCACAGCGACCAATTGCAGCCAGGTTTCTTGTCTCTTTCTGCAGCGGAATCTCTTCCATGTCACAACTGCACGAGTCACGCTCGGCTGCATAACCTAAGGTACTTTGCACTGTGAGGAGTAGGTTGTCAAGAGCACCGGGGCCGCTATTCTGCAATGGCAGCAGATCCGTCTCGGGTGCAGGAGAGGTGTGTGATCTTATAGCTAGGACTGAGTATTCACGCTTAACCTCTGTGACACCGTGGCTCTCCCACACTCTCTCTTGCTCCTGACAGCGGTCATCTTCACTTTCGCTGGACTCGACCGACATCCGCCGGCTCGCGTCAGTAGCCCCTAAAAGTCCCCAGAAGCCACCTGGAGCACGTGATGCCAAGTAAACAGGAGACGACATGGCCAAGCTCGCCAGTTCATAGTATCCATGAGACTCAAAATACGCCACGCCTCTATTAACGGCTTCAGGAAGCGGGAGCTACATGCAGTGGAAGCGGTGGAAGGATAAGAAGCCAATGAGAAGACCGGCAAAAGAGGAGATATTACAGAGGACAAGGCCGAATGGTAGTGAGCGCTACCTAGGTCACTAGCCATACTATGCGAGGGATTCCCCACGTGAACAGAGAACAGTTAGATTACCTGGTATATTTCCTGCAAGTGTGACTCAAAGAGCATCTGCTCATTGTCAGGGCTGTTTTCTGGACTTAGGAGTGCGCTCATGGGAAGGACAGGCGTGCTCGGCAACGCTAGATCCTTAAAGAACGTCTTGCGGGTGCGCTCGCGCCCAAACTCCTGCGACCCTAGGGCTGGGGATTTCCTCTTCATGGCGGCCCCACGGCCGTGCCCAAGGACAGACCTAGGACCGGAGCTGATTGGCGGCAAAACCCTTAGAGATAATTTCTCTGTGACGGGATTAGAAGCACCGGTGTCCTGAAGATTCCTGGCAATGCCATGCTTCTCTTTAAAATTGTTTGACTGCCCGTTGGCAGCAACTCTGGGACCTCCCTTATGTGCTATCGAAGAAGCAATGTCATCCTCCTCTTGCTGAGGTTCGAGCTCTTTGCCTCTGCATGGAGCACCACTGGTTATATGCTTCTGATCTGGCGCGACCGACAGCTTTGCAAGAGGTCTAGTGCCTGGCGCACGGCCTGCAACCTCTGTCAGGCCCGCCCGTACCATCGCCCTTGTGTCTCTTCCCTCACCCCATTAGATCAACCTCTTTTTATGGAGATCCGCTTCAAGGCCGCCACCTCTATTCACCGACGATAACAAGCGCTTTATTGGAAGCGCTGCAGCGCTGCTACTCAGAGCTTTTGGATGAGAAATTGGTTGCAACCACGCTTCATAGATGTCCCTTAGACGCCTTTTGGTCGTACAGCTTCCCGCTCTAAGCTCAGGGCCATCATACCCTAACGCCTCGTCCAGCGCTTGGTGTTAGATAGTGTTGCCCCGAAATAACTGAGGGATATCTAGGTAGGTCAAAGCAGCACAAAGGAAGCGCTCTTCCTAGTATGATGCGTGATGTCCTGATGTCTTTGCCACTCCTGCGCCGCTGGAGGTAGGAAGATTATCACGTCCGAAAGGAAGCGATGAGACAAATCCTCTCTCACAAGAGGACATAGTAGTAGTGAGTCAACCTGTTGCCTCTTTTATTTGGACTTTTACACCTGCTGACTCACAAACACATTCTCTCTCTCTCTCTCTCTCTCTCTCTCT
>FLMG01003579.1:3034-26526 GCA_900088475.1 Hyphochytrium catenoides
TTCTCGCTCTCTCCCTCTCTCTCGCTCTCTCTCTCTCTCTCTCTCTCTCTCTCTCTCTCTCTCGCGCGCGCGCTCTCGCTCTCTGGCTCTCGCGCTCTCTGGCTCTCCCTCGTGCTCTTCTCTTGCTCTCTACATTAAAGTTATGATGCTTACAAGACATCTGTTGCTCTACCACGAGGTCTGGTGGGCTACTAGTTCTTCCTAGTTTTTCCTTCTTGCTCCGTACTCTTGAGTTTTTTGGTCATCTCATCGTGTGATGATGGCTCCAGGTGGACTACGCATACTTGTAAAAGCAATATTAGCCCTAAAGCAGAGTGGTAGACCGCTGGAAAGAGATTCTTTTCTCTCTCTTACTCTCTCTCTCTCTTCTCTGCGCTGTGTCTCACCTTCGTTCTCTGTCTTTTGTCCTTCTTTCATCATGCGATGCGGGACTAGTGGCGGTAGGAAGCCGACGAGGGACAACAACCACGTGGTGGCAGTAGACACTTGAGGTTCTTATCTTTTGGTCCACGTTCATCAGAAGCAACAACTGCTAATATTCGTATGTCCTCGATGGTCCACGAATGCAACTAGCAATTGGACCACTTTCTCTTGATCCGTAAGCCGGACTAGACTTGGTACCTGTAGAAAGAGGTCTAACTTTGGGCCCGCACTCGTCGACATCAGAGTGGCTGGAATAGCACCTAACGTTGGCACCATGCTGCTGTGGCAATCAAGGGCCGACTGAGCAGGCAGTCTTTCTCCCTTTCGTTTTCTTTATCGAGATGGGTGACACGGTGACACTAGAGCTGACAATAATGGTGCTACTCTAGTCATTTTCCACAGATCACTTTCTCCTCTTTCTGTCGGCAGTGCGGCTTTGGTTCTTCCTCGCCCTTCTCAATAGGTTTTAGGCAGCAGGAGGAGCGGTCAAAGGAATCTTGAAAGGTGCATGGACCTGTCCTAACCATCAAGGAAGCCCGTACCTCATGCCGGTGTCAGCGCTACGAGTAGTCCTGATAATTATCTTAGAGGAATTCATATGGAACCGTCTATTATTCTTTCGCTCCCGGTTCTATGACAGTGCGCAAGAAGTCAAGATAGACTATGCTATTCACTTTATGGAATCGAGATGGATGACGTCAATAAGGAGTCACCCGAACGATACGCAAAGGGACTCTTATGAGAGCAACAACGATGGATCGCCCTCTTCTCAGGTAATATAAAGTTGCTACGCTTCATATAACAGGTAAGAGCAGTAGAGTGTCGGAGCACGCCCTCCGGCCAACCCTTAAGGATAATAGATAGCATAAACTCCGACGGCGCAAAATATTCCATCCTGCAGGACGACAGGGTATAGACGGAGCGCAAAGTCAGATCCCAGACAGAGATCTGGTGTTATCAGTGCAAGGGCCTCACCGATATGTAGTTCTCTGAGGTAAAGACATCAGTGTCCTGATCCCAAAAGCATCGCGAGCCCATTCTGTACCAATAAAAAGATTATCAGACGTGAGAGGCTAATAAGCTTAGAGCATAATGAGAGGCCTGAGACTCCAGTACCTTACTCCCTCGCCCCGCTGCTCTCCGATGACGACTTGAACTGCATACTTGTAGCGGGGACAGTCAAGAGCTAACGGGCACAGTGAAAGTTGAAAAGAGTTATCGTGGGGATGAACGCAGAGAGTGATGAGGGATTCGCTCTCTCCCTACCTTTCAAGCCATTCTTAACATCATCTGCCAGTTCCTTGGTAAGCTGTGAAGCACTATCCACCTCGTACACTTTGCCTTGAAGTTTCTGGTTGAGAAGCGGTACAATCACATCCTTCATCCGCTTTGCCGTCGGCCTAGAAATAATCTAAATCTTAGTGTGTTGGCAGAGAGAAAAGAGAGAGAAGAGGGTGAGGAGCATGGAGTTCTCGCTTACTTCTGCTTGTAAGGGGGCCTCAGGTTATACTGCGCGGCCGAGAGTTCGGGATCTGGCATTGTTCAGTTCTCGCGAGTGGCTAGTTGGCTCTCGATGTTGGTCTGACTCTGCTGTCTCGACACCCGCTACAGCCAGCTGAGTATATTTCTTGGACTTCGCTTGGTTTCGAGCTCCCAAAGAAAAAAAAACTTGCCTCTTCTAGATGGTGCACCTTCTCTTGGGTTCACAAGCACGCTCTGGACCTAGCCTTTAGAGGCCTCTTCATCATCTCGTGGACGCAAGCTGAGCTTCCACTCCCTCTTATTAGTCTCAAAAAGCAAACCACTTATCTCTTCTACCCCTTCTTCTCTTCTTCTTCAATCACACGGGTCCGCTGCGTGATGGGCCTGTTGGCTATAAGCTTGTGGGCGATGAGCAAGCAATAATGAGGGAGACAATCAAAGGATAAAAGGACGCAAAGAAGGAGGAAGATGAAGTGAGCTGGTTGCTGCCGTCTCACTCACAGTTTTGTCAAGGGAAATTGGAAGATGCCTCTTCATCTGTAATCTAAGGGGCCGCTAACGTCATGATTGAGGACCAAGCAAAACAGCACAGTTCAGTTATCATATATTAATCCACAATGTGATAATCAGATAGGAAGGGTCCGGGGCTTCTTATGAGCCCTCCCTTTCTGTCTATCGGTGAGCGCGATGCATCATCATCTTGAGCTTCAAGCGCCCACTGTGAGTTAGTGTGGCCTGCGGAATGTTACAAGGCGATAAAAGCTTCAAAATGTGCTCTGAGATCTGGAGTATGGAGGCACGATTGGCTTGATTGAGGGCGCTTCTTTCTAGTCTATAGCGTGTCTCACTGACGGTAGAGCATAGCTTGACTGCCCTTCTAAGGCAGTTGTTTAGTTCTCCCTTACGGAAGATTGAAGATGTTCTCCTCTCCAGAGGATCGAGCTCGCCTCGTCGAGCGAGCACTATGAGGGAGATGAGACGGATGAGGTCAACGGCCAGTGGACAGCAATGACATCCTACAAAGCTCGGAACAGCACCTCACAGCAAAGTCTCTGGAGGTAGGCTACCAGAGCCACTAACTCCTCGCGGTGACGATGGAAAAGACAGAAAAAGGAGCTTCACCTCCTGCTCCTCCGCTGATAACTGTTCTTCCACCCCCGCCGCCTCCGTCAAGCAATAACAATACCAAGAGAAAAGGCTCTTCCCTAACAACTCAAGTCGAGTTCCCGGTAGTTCGGTACTATGAGACCGGCTTCGCACTCACCCTTCGCACTCTCTCGCGAGACCACTGGACAGCCGACAATAGGCATGGGTATACTTCTGTGGCAACATACTCCAGATCAGACCGCAAGCGCGGAAAAAAATTGCTGGTGGTTCCTCCTGTCAAAAAAGGGAAGGAGTCGCGAACTGTTGAGACCATTTTGGCGGTGATCCCTGCGCCAGGCTTTCATAAGGAGTTTGGGGAGCCCGTAAGGTAAGCGGAGCTATGATCCCTCCATAGAGCAGACCCGCTTAGACGCTGCACAGTTCTCACCTTCTCTCTCTCTTTCTTCTTTCTGTCTCTCTCTTCTCTTTGTCCTCCTGAATGAATTGTTCGGCCTTTGTTTTGAGTGCCTGTGTCTCACTCTCTGGCATCCTCCTCGCTCTAAAGCACTGGCTGGTGCTCTCTCTCAAATCTCGTCGTGCTTTTTGGTCAAGGATAAAGTTGACCTTCTGCTTCTGACCTTCTGGCTGTATCCTCTACTCTGCTCTCTCACTCGACTATCGCTCATTACATCCCTTTCTCCTCCCATGACTGATCGCCTTTTCTCCTTTGATTGCCTTGGCCGGCAGATATGGTGATCCAGTGGCATTGGTGAATGAAGAAGGACAGACATTGACCCGCCTCACAGATATGGGCTACCAAGGGTGTCTCGGCTTCAAGACAAACGCGGCGCCATTCGTTACTTCCTTCCTTCAGTAAGTCGCCTCTCAGGCGCCCATAGGCACCGTCCTGCCAGTCATCTTTTCTCACCACCGAAGACTTTCTTTGCCTCCTCTGTGTGCACCTCTGTCTTTCAGTTAACGCCTTCTTCTTTGGTTCGACCTATCCTTGGCGTCAGCGGTCTCCTTACGCTTTCCTCATTTGCCCCTGTCTTATCATCAAGGCGTGCGAGTCGGGATGGGCGGCCTCTTATCCGAAAGGGCAGCTCTGACGGTCTCCACCCGACAGATGTAGAGGTCAAATCTGGAGACTCCATAGAACTAGCCGGAGTTTCCGCCACGCAAAAGCTCCAGGTCTCAGAAGAGGCTCCTTCTGTGTCCGTCATTTGATCTGACCTACTTCCCTCATCCTCTACCTTTCCGATCTCTGTGTCTCTTTCTCTCTCGTTCTCTCTTTCTTAAGGTTTAGGGTCCTTTTTCCAGCTTAAGATCACTCACACCTAACGTTGCGAGGGGCCTGATCGACCTCCTCCCTTCGTCCTCTATCAACTCTTCAGGCATGGCATCGTAACCCTACGTAGTCCATTCTTTTCTTGATGTCCTCTCGATGGCGCTTCTGGGGTTGTCTCACATGCCTCCGCTCTTCTCACTCGCTTCCATCCTTTTTATCAGTTTCCCGGGGGAGTCTTGATAAGCAGCAGTAGTAGTGGTGCAGCTCTCTCTCCTGCCGTCAGGGTAATGAAACTGGATGAGTCCATTTTTGCAGATCTCAGGTAACCTTTGATAGCCTTTGCACTCAAAAGAGAAAGAAGCAGCTGGTCTGGGGAGAGAAGGGGAGAGATAGTAAAATGCTGTCTCTCTCTCTTCTGAGCTTCACCACTCTCTCGTTGGTCTCTTTGCTTGCTGCAGCTTTGCTTATGAAATTTTGCCATCATAACGCTCTTCGTCCAAGGGAGCACACCCTTTAGGATGCACCCTTTAGGATGCCGTCGTCTTCTCAGTTCACTTCCTGTTACTCATTTTCTTCGGCCTACTTTACTCCTTGATGCCTACTAACATCTCTCTAACTCTGGACCTCCTCCATTCCACCCCAGTGTCAAGTCTTCTTCATCCGACCGGACTCCTTCCGGCTATTTCCTGGGCGCGATACACGCGGGACCGCTGCAAAAGCTCGGGTTCTTGCAGCAGCACGAACTTGACTTCTTTGTCCTTACCCACAGGGCGCTGCACTACTTCAAGCCCGTGCCTGGACAAACTCTTAAGAGCAAGTTTGGCAAGGCGAGAGGCGTCATCTTGTTAGAGGATATCGCAGAGGTAAGCGACGGAGGCAAAAAGGAGAATGCTGGGCAAACGGCAGCAGAAACGACATGTTCCTAGGCAGGGGAATGTTCTTCCTTGGAGAGACACAGAGAGACAGAGGAAGGGGATGAGCCAGATAAAGACGTGCTGAAAGGATGACGCCTCACTTTCTTGTTGAGGGCCAACATGCCTCCTCCGTCTCTCAGTAGCATCCACCTCCGACTGTTTTCTCGCCTTTCCCTTACCGTGCACTTCGACCATACACTCTCAGGCCTTCCTCTTCTCGCCACGTGCTAATTTTGCTATCAACTTGCTTTCAGGTGAAATACGATAAGTTCTCTGATCCTCATAGTATTTATCTCAAGCTCAAGAATCAAAAGGAGGTTCACCTGATGGGCGATGCAGTGCTAGAAGTAGGAAAGTGGGTCTATCTGATCCATACAGGTACCTTAGCTAGTGCTCTGTCGCCGTGACTTTACACTGTGTCATCTCTCCTCTTCTTTCTTTCCTTCTCGCTCCTGGAAGCCTGGCAGTTATAAGGTACCCTTGTCTAATAACTTTTTCCCTGCCATTCTTAGCGCTGGAAAAGCCTCAATGGGTCAATGTCCCAGGGGCGCCAGCGATTGTTCTGTCCGCTGATGCCGAGTTCTCCTCACAGCGATGCCCATGTGTTACGCAGGTAACTTCGACTACAAAGTTGCTCAGTAAACCTGTAACTGTGCTCATTCTTTCTTTTCCTTTCGTTTGCAATTGCGTCCTTCTCTCCTCCACCTCTCTCTTTCCCCAAAAAAACACACACACACGCGACTTCTGCCTCTCCGACCGCAGATCACAATTAAGAGGGCTGATGCACAGGCGACAGAGGTCGTCTTGAAGAGAAGCCCCATGTGGGGAGAGGTAACCTTGCACCTTTGTTCTAAAACGCCCGATGCCTTCTTTGCGCTCCTGCTTGCCAGACCTCTTCTTCTCATTCTTTTGCAATTCCATGTCGCATAACCCCTGCCAGGCCTTCAGTATTGGTGACGTCCGGATGGGTGACCTGGTGTTAGTTTATTGGAACAATGGCAACGTCAGTGCTCTTTCTTTGGAGATGTTGAACCAAGCTATAATGTTTCCAAGATGGGTTGAGGTGGAAGACATGGTCTGGCCAACAGGCGAAACCCTAAAAGGTAAGATTCAAAGCAAGTATTTTTTCAACGCTCACGTTATGGAGGTGGACCGGTACGACGGTCCAGCATAGCGAGAGAAAGAGAGAGAAGAGAGAGAAAGAGAGAACAGAAACAGAGTAGATCCTCTTTCTCGCGCGCGGGCTGGTCGTGAAGTGCAACATAACAAGGCTAATGCTTCGACAATGGGGGCCAAGGCTATGCATACGACAAAGAATAGAGGAGAATAGCGTCGGGGAAAGAGACAAGAGGAAAAGAACGAGAGAGAGAGAAGAAGGACAAACAAAAGAAAGCAGGGATCCCAGTAGTACTAGGGCACATATCTGGGCCATCCAAAGTCCCTGGCGGAAGAAGAGAATAACATTTTTTCTTCTCCTTAGGTTGCCTGGCCCGACTGCAGTTCAAGGCCACTACTGAGACAAAGCCTATGGCTACACCTTCAACGAAGTGGGAGACATCACATCTCCAGACTGCCTTTGGCATTGGCACTGCACTTCTGAGGTATAACTTTTCAGTGTCTCTCTTCTAAATGCGAGTCTGTCCTTTAAATGCGAGTCTTTCCTATTCGTGATGGCTCAGAATTTCCGTACATTCAGTGCTTGCCAACTATTTCTACTCTTTCTTCTTAAATGTGTTTCGACAGCCCTTCATGGCTACATCTGCCAGTTGTACCCCTGACCCTTCTCTCGCTAGCGTCGCTCAGCTCATGCTCTTGCGTGTACTGCGTTGCGGATGTCTCTCTCTAGTCTGTCTCTCTCCTTCGTCCTGCTGACGGACTTCTTCCCAATTCCATCCTTGATGGGGCTCTTCCCCTGCCGCCTTTCCCTTGGCTGCTTTCCTTTCCCTCTCGTGGATGTTCCCTTTCGGGGACTCCTCTTTTGCACCTTCCCCGCGATTCCGCTAGCGTCTTCATGGTGGTCTTCACCTATTCCATGGTCTGGCTGTTGGCTGGACTGTTCCTCTCCATGGCCGGGACTCGCTACCTTATGGACCGAAGGTCGAGGCTCTTAAAGATGAAGGAAAGGTGGGAGCAGTATTCAGCATGTGTCTTTCCTTGCTAAAGTATCCGCCAATGATCGTTCCGTCTTCTAAGCCACTCGCCTCCTTTTGAGGAGTATCACTCTATGAATAACTGCGTTCCTGGCATTTTAATTGACGTCAATGCGTTGACTCTCAGCCATGTCATAGCGCTTACTCTATTCTTTCTCTCCCTGTCTCCCGGTGTCTGATTCCCTATCTGTCTCTCCATATGGTGTTGCTTCGATAGTGGCACGGTTCACTGGGTGCTGACGCTGTTGAGATTCGAAGTACGGCCGCCTACTGAAGATGGGAACAAGGCTGATAGAGACTCAACGGTACGTAAATCGGCCTCTAGTACGAAGAGGGTACAAAATGGAGCAATGGGGCTAGACCAAAGCGGCGTTTTAGAGCAAGATGGAGACACGCGGAGAAATAGGGGGAGAGAGAGAGAGGGAAGAGAAAACAAAGAGAGCAATTTTTTAGGGGAGAGAGAGAGAAAGGATGAAATACAGCATATCAACCAAGTGTACACCTCCTTACTTGTGGATATTCCTCTCCCTTTGTATCCTTCCTGAATCTATAGATTCCATCTTCGACGTGCCTGCTCCCAGTCCGAGACCCAGAGGTCTTTGCTGAAGTGGACGCCGACGAGGTGGACTCTTTAGCTGATACCCTAGATGACTCAACTAGGACTATCGCCTCAGTGCAGCTAGACGATGACAGGTCAAGGTCAGCTGCAGCATAACGAGATAGTGCAGAGAGATCCTAAACAGTAGCTTGACGCTGTGCGGTGGAGGTTCCAAGGCAGCATGACGTAGAGAGTTGGAAACCCGTGAAAGAGAAAGAGTTTCGAGCACACATTCAAAAACCAAAGATGTAACCTCGACTTACGCCGTTGCGCGTGGCTCTCTTCTCTCTGTTCTCCTTCAGTTCAAGTCACCAAGAGATCTATCAGTTTCGATTGCAGAACGGTCTGGACACCATTCTTCAGAGGCCTCAGCCGATGTTCTACGCCATCAAGCAGATATATTCCTCCTTCTTCCACGGCACAGACAGAAAAGGAAGACTTGTCTTCTATTCAAAGTTAGGAATGGTGAGAGATGAGCAACTGCTTTCCAGGAGCACAAGAACTGAGAGTTTGAAGTGTAAAAGACGTTGTTCCTAGTCTTACTTCTACTGAACCTTGTCAAGTGGTTCTCACCCTTCATCTGAACTCTGTCGGGGCCATGCCGATTGCTGGGCAACGTCGTTGACCTCTCTTCTTTGACTCCTACCCTTGGCCTGCGTGTATGCAAACGGAGGGTCCGGCTGTTTCTCATGCAATCTCTCTCTCCCTGTACCGCCCCGCCTGTCTAGGTGAGCTGGGAGAGTTTGCAGGATGAGGGTATCTCTAGCGATCAGTTCTTACGGCATCACCTGTTCCTCTGGGAGTACGCCATGAGGTATCGGAGTCGAGCCGTTGGGAATTGTTCTTTGCCTTATTTCTCCATTTCTGCTTAGGGACTCTGCGGCGGAGAAAGTTGCCCTTGTAGTGGACTTGGACGGGATTGGCGCCGCTGGGGTCAACTTCTTAGTCGACCTTGTCGTTACGGCGGCGCGATATTATGACGACCTAGTCGACAGGTACTAACTTCCAGGACAAATGAGAAAGAAGGAGCTTGAGTGCATAAGAGGGAACAGAAGAACGAGAGAATAACATGGATGAGAACGAATGAGACCAAGCAAAGTAGACCCTGCTAACGTCCCTCTTTGTCTGCGCTTATTTTAGTTTCCTATTATTTAACTGGTCTTTCTACTTCCGAGCACTTTGGTACGCAGCAGCCAGCCACACTGTTGAGCTTACATCGTAAGTACCTGGGCTAGACTCTGGATAGCGTGCTGCGACTGCCTTGTTTGGCTCTACCTCACGCTCCAGTGATAGCTCCCGCTTTTGTTTGTGCTACTGCTGTCCTTGCCCCTCGTTGATTATTGGGTGGGGCTGCTACTGCTTAGATGTACTCATCCCTCACCCATGCTGGACGGTTAGGGAGCGAGTGGTCTTCGTTCAAAATCGCTTCGCTGGACTGACAAAGTACATCGAGCCTCCTGCCTTGCCGCTCGACTATGGAGGGCAATGCCGCTGCCATCCTGATTGTGAGAGAGGCTCAAGGGAAGAGAAGAAGCTTGATAAATTTGTCAGCAGGTCTCTAGAGAGAGATGGCTCCTTTTCTTAAAAAGCTCCTGCACATATTGGTGTGCCTCTGCCCTCTTTCTGGCTGCAGTGCGTTGCCACCCTTCTATCCGCTAGACAGTCTACCAAGAATGCGCTCGTTTCTTCTTTTCTCTCTCTCTTCAAGTTTAACTCTAACTTGGTTACTCGTGGTTGGGTTTCCTCCCGTCTAATGGATCTCACTTGCAGCTTTCTTCCTGAGGGCGATCATAGGAATTACTCTGGTGTTGAGCTGTTGACTGACAATGACATTAGTAGGATAGTTAGCGAGGTAAGCCCAAAAAGGACCGATGGCCGACGCAACTCTAGTTATGTGACAATGTCTCACCGCGTCGTTTCATCTGTGCCGTTAGAAATGCTCGTCTTTCTCTTTCCTTTGCGTCATCGCGCAACTGCTTGGAGGGAATCATCTTCTGCCTGCCTCCCTTTCAATAGTCTCTCCTCGTGATGTTGACAATGTATATCAAGGCTCACCACGTGCTCTATTTCTGCCTTCCTCACTTATCGATGGTAGATTCGTACCAACGGTGGATGGTGGACGCCAGTGCACAAGGATGCGTCTTTAGAGGTTAGTGCAAGACGCATTTGGTGTAGAGAGCAAAAGGGAGACATAGAAGGCCGCACAGCTGGAGATAGGTTCCTTAAACCCGTCCTTGAACGGAGAAGGCAGCTAGGTCCAGGCACAGAGAGGCACAAAGAAGCTGAGCCCCGTCACTTATCCCTTAATCTCCTTTCTTATTCTCTGGTTCCTTCCTTAGGTCTATACTTCGAATGACGAGATCTCGGGGATACAGCGGGTGAAGGGCTCCATCCTCCTGGAAGAAGTCTCCGTGCAGAAGATATTTGAGTTGCTGTTGGACGGGGGATTTAGACGGAAGACAGATTCGAGCCTCATTGACTTTCGGTACGTTTCTTACCTTCGCCGGCTCTCTCAGTAGTTAGCGGAAACAGTCTGCCTCGGTTTTCAGTCTACTCCGGAAGAATTAGCATACACGGTGAAGTCCATTGCGTAACCCACGGGCCGTCTCGCATCTACAGAGTGGTGGCGAGCATCAGTGACTACAGTGATATTGTCTTCCTGGCATTTAGGATGCCGTTTCCCCTCTCTAACAGATGCAATGTGCAGCAAAGAAGGGTGAGTTACTCTCTCCTGGGAGGAATGTTGGGCCTCGACTAGTCCTCCTGCACCTCCTTCCCTATCATGCTTTTCCATAGAGTTTCCTTGCTTTCCAACATCCCGTTGCACTCATCTTCTCGATCATGTAACCCTCAACCCCTCACTTTCTCTTTATCTGGTCGCTAGTGGTGGATAAGCCCAGACAAGAAGAATGCCAGCTTGATGTGGAAATCTCTCTCTTCTTCTACGAAGCACTCTCTCCCTCTTCCGGATATGAGCAGCTACGTACAGATATGGACCTATGGCGCGATTCACCTCGAGCAGAAGGGCTCTGGCTGTGTGATATATTTCCTCAACCAGAACAACCCTAGAGGATATGTGCCTACTATCATCATCAACAGAATGGTAAACACGTCATTTTCCTTTATTTGTCCTTGACCTGTCTCAATCTTATCTTTCAAGAAAAAGTTACAACTGTCTGTCTCTTGGCTGTGTGCTCTCTTAGCGCGACTAACTCATGAAACGTCTTTTATTTTTGATGTGAAGGCTCGCACTTTGGTCCAACGCCAGTTGCAGCAGGTGAGGGCAGAGATTGAAAAGCTCTCGACAGAAGAGAGAATGTGTGCGCAGCTTCCTGTCCCTGATGCCCACCCAGACTTGGAACCTCTCCCAGAGCACTCGACGGACTTGAATTCACCTTCTACCTCAAGCTCACCATCGAGAGGAAAGAAGAACGAACGATCGAGCTCCTTCACGTTGAAGAACGTAAGTGACGCTACTAATCCAGCGAAATGCTCAAGGAGCTAAGTCATCACTTCTCCCTTGTCAACCGTTCATCATGACAGAATCTCGTTATAACTCTACCCCCAAGCTAGCGGTCGCGTTGGAGGGGCCCACCTTACTTCATAAGCAAGAGCATGAGCAGGAAGAAGAGGGCAGCGAATAATAAGAGAGACATTGTAAAGATAGAAGATTCAAGGGATAGCTTATTGAGTGGTGGATACCATAGAAAACTTCATTCCTTCTAATATCTATTGGAGCCCTGGTAGCTTCCTCCTCCTCCTGCCCCTCTCCCAGAGTTTTGCTCTGATTGCATCGCCATCATTAGCTTTTGGTTGATCAGATACTGTGCCATCTGTCAGTGCAATTAGGCAGTAAAAGAGACAAATTTAGCCGTGGGGGTGAGGTATGAAAAGAGAACAAGAGATGCGTTGGAGACCGCCGGAGTCCAAGATGATAGCAAGAAGGGCTAGGGCAAGCAGGGGGTGGAGTTTGAGACAAAAGCAGAATGGAGGCTGGAGGCATGTCTTGATGGCTCAAGAGATGAGACCAACGCAGGGGGCAGAACAATTTTCTACCGTCAAAGTAGGTCTAAATGAAGTGAAGCTGTTCAACTCCAACAAGAAAGCAAAGAGAGCACATGAAGTCAGGAATAAGAGAGGTAGCAGAAGGACCCAGAGAAGACGGCGGCTAGGACTCGCCAAATTGATCCACCAATGCTGACAGCAAAAGATACATATATGTAGCGTGTTGAAGCGAGGGAAGTGTAGAGACCTGCGTGGCGGTGCTTGGTCCCTGAATAGTAACTGTCCGATTGTGAGTTCCTCTGACGTAGTCACCCTTTTGAGAAACCTTGATTTTGGCGCCGCTGGTCTGCTGCAATTCGCTGATGGTACTGCCTCCCTTACCAAGGATACTGCCCACCAAGTGGTCCGCTACTTGCATAGTGATTGTCGTATCAGGACCCATCAGGTTACCCATTGGACCCATAATTGGTGGCTCTAAGGACCGAGGTGACGAGACTCTATGTGAGGGAGCCATAGAACAAAGACGTGGAAGTCAAGAGACAGTACCTGCGTAACCGAACTGCTCAAAAGGCCGTCTCATCTGGCTAGATGCTTCATGCCCTTGTCTGGGAAGGAGATAACGAGCGTGAGTGACATGCGACAGTGAAATTAGATAAGGATATGGAGAGGATCGTAGGCAGATGGAGGAGGAGCGGCATTATTGGGATCTTCCATTGATGAAGATGGATCGCCGCTTCATAAGGTGGAGGCGGGCGGCAGGAGACAGTAGGATGATGTTGCGGGTGCGGGAGGAGGTGTATGGATGGCTCCGTGGTGGCTATAGGAAAGAAGTTAGCACAGTGGAAAGGGCCATATGATCGTGGGGTTTGGCGCTCCGGAGGAGAGTTCGATGCTGATAGCAAATAGATGTGGACATGTAACAAGTGTACCAGGTAAGTGATAATGGTTGAGACATTGACTCTGAGTAACTTACCTCGACACTAGACACATAGACCCCTCGTATCTTCCGCGGCCTTTCCTCATGCGGTATCCAAGCAAGCCACCCGCACTCACGGACCACGAAGGAGGAGAAAGAGGAAAAAATAGCGAGGAGCAATGATGAGAACACCAACCTCGTGTGGCTGTAACTGGTGCTACTGTTGACGTAAGTGCACATGCTTGGATACTCGCACATCTTCCTGATAATACAGGCCACTGCGGCCTTGCACTCTTCCAGGCTCCCTCTGATGGAGCAGATCCTCTCATTCACGCCCCGGGGCATTTCATGAGCACTGGATATATGGATTCTGGCACCACTGTCTTGCATGATAGCACTGATTGTCTCGCCTCCCTTGCCGATAAGGCGGCCGGCCCAACTAGAGGCGATAGTAACTCTAACGTGCACTGGGTGCCCGCCCTCTGCACCTTCACCTTCACCAAAGGACGCATTCTGGTCCACATTATGGTCCTGCAAAGATAGGAGGAGCCGTACATTAGGTCAGAAACAGCCAGGAACGCCCCTTTCTCATAGCAGAAGTCGTGGGCGTTGATGACAAATGTGCGATTTCAAACCGAGTGCTCTTCCTCGGAGCAAGACACGTTGTGTGAGCCTGATCAGCGGCGTAATTGACCCATACCATACCCCACTTATGGAGTGTGACCTACCTCGGTAATCTTCTCCAAGACAAGGCAGCAGCCTAAAATGAGAGGATCAATCTCACCGCATACAGATGCCACCCTATCGCCCGTTCCAGGGAAGAACTCATTGCTCTGGATACGAGCATAGGGAGAAGAGGTCAGATGCCAAAGAGAATGATACGGCTCGAATTGGAATGTTGACCTGAGAGAGCTTTATCCGGGCGCCTGAATGCTCCTGCAGTGCGTTGATGGTACTTCCCTTTTTACCGATCAGCTGGCCAGCTACGGAAGTAGGAACAAGGATCTTCAGCATGGAGTCACCCGTATTGTTCTGTTGGCGACTTCCACGCTTATAGTCCTCCTCCTCTCCCAACCCAACACCCCTGTTAGAATCAAAGTCTAATCCTAGTCTGTTTGGAGAATCCATCGCTATCTAGCTCCGAGTATGGCCGAAGGTCCGCGTCTGTATGGGCTTTGCAAGGGAGCTTGAGAATGCGGTCTGCTAGAGGCTCTATAAATGAAGATCATCACGGAGCGCGCCAAGGATTTTTCTTTGATCAAAAAGTCAATTTTCCTCCAGCATAAAGGCTAGACAATGAGCGGCGGCGCAGTGCTCTGTTTATTTGTATGAGCTTTGTAAGCTCCAGGGGGAAATTTGAGTTAGCTCAGAGCCGCTACGGGCTATATAGTGTCATCGTAAGCCGTTACTGGCAGTGCATAGTTCTATGGTGTTATTAGAAGGCTATGATGGACCATCAACCAGCAGTTCGGCTTCTCAAGCAGCGTCAGAAAGATGCGCGAAGATGCTGATCTTCTGGAGTTCTATCGGCCTTCATAGCGCCCCTTGCCCCTTCGATTGAAGCTCTATGGCGATGCTTTGCATTGCCTCGGTTGCTTAAGAAGTGATTTCTAAACTCAGCTTATCAGGCGCGTGGCAAAGGGTTTCGAACGAAGGTGTGGTGGTTCTTAGTGGTGCTGTAGAAGACGCAGAATGAAGCGGAAGAGCGGCAAGGATAATTTTCATGGAGGGGGAGGACGGAAGGTAGCCCATTCTAGCGCCTTATGTCGCTCGTTTACCGCTCTGCAAAGACTGTAAACTGACGTTGTTAAGATTTCTTCGATATGCTGCAGTCGAAGCATTTCAAGGCCGCCGCAGCCGCAAAAGGATCTCCAGGGATCCTAGTGAGCTGTGATCAGTCACGCGAGAGGGAAGGCGTTAAGGAGGCCATGAATTTGTTCGAACAGGTACGAGATAGGAAGCGGATTCGTAAACCCGTCCATAGCGTGGGCCTTGGTTCTACTTTGACAATTGTTCATCTATTTGCCCCTGCACTCATAAAGTACGCAGAAGAGCTCTTTCCCAGCTCAAGCGAAGCAGAAGGATCGGACGAGAAGAGTGGAGAAAAGATGGACAGGAACGAAAGCATACAAGATCAGTTAGCTAAGGAGATAGCGGAGCTAAAGAAGTCAAATGCTCCGAGTAAGAGGCGCTTCGAGGCTCTTGATACGGTATGACGCGAACAGATATAAACAAGACCTAATAGGTCAGGGTGAGAGAGAGAGACGCACACAGCGAGGGAGACAGGAGATGGATCCCTTAGTATGAAAAGGCACCAGAGAGGAAAGAACAACGTAGAGAAAAGAGACAAAAACCGAGTCAAGCTTGCTGCTCCCTGCAGGGTGTCAAGGGCATCATCTTTTTCTCCCTGGCGGATTCGAAGGTGGACCCTGTGGTCCTTGTGAATGCCATAATTGCAGACTATGAGTCATCCGGACAGGCCCAATCCAGGTCTGAAGCGTACTCAAGCGTATATTCCCTCTTTTTTGTCGGTCGTCTTTGTCTCACTACATGTGATCTCTTCCCTATCTGGACTCAACCACTATACAGGTCTCTTCCTCTGCTCCACTTTGCCCCTATATGTGGTCTATTTATCTGTCAACCTTCTGTCTTATGACTTGCAATGGACCGTCTGATAAACTGAAGCACCTGAGAGACAACGGCTTTCCATCTAACGTATGCCTGCCATACAGGTATATCAGCCGCATCATTCCCCTGCAGGAAACCTGTCATGCCTCAATAGAGTCAATTAAAGAAAGTGCCAACAAGCTGCTCCCGGCCTTCTTTAAGGGAAAGAAAGGCCTTCGGGTATTATTAAACAGACAATTAGTCTCCTTTTCGCTCTACTTTCGCTTTGACAAGCCTGTCATCTCAAACGGCTTCCCCTCCTGCTCTCGAACTTCCTTGTTGCTGCTCTCATTCCTTCTCGCTCACTTGACCACTGCGGCTTTGCCTTCCTCCTTTCTCTTTGATCACTTTCTCCTTACGTCCTAACTTGAGTTCTCCCTTTGCTCCCCTCTCCCTTGCCTGCCATTCTAACAGTATTTTGTGGACTTCAAGAAGAGAAACTGCAGCAATGTAGGCCGCATGGAAGTAATTGATGCCTGTGTAGAGGTCGTCCAGGAACTATATGCTGATCATAAGGTATGACTCGTTACTTCTATACTCTGTCCTAAGATGCGCTTCTCTGCTGAATGGATTCCTTTACTCTTTCTTCACCTATGATTTGTTGGCGACGGATACGATAAGCGGCTTTCGTCTGTCTTTTTGCTGACTCTGATGTGCTGAACAGCCGATCATTTCTGAGCCAGATGCAGTTATCGTGGTAGAGATATTCAAGGTAAGCTCTTTCGGACATTTTCAGCGGAATCTTTGGCTCCCCACGAAAGATCGTAACGTCCTCCTCCTACGTCCCATCATATGCTTTAGACTGTCTGTGGCCTCAGTGTCTTGGACATTAATCAGTACAAGCGAAAATTTAGCCTCAGGCTTGCTGTGGATAAAGTGAAAGGTATACCCGCAGTCCCTTCAAATAACGTGCTAAGCCATAGAGATCTCGGTCGTTCTGATTAGCCATTTAGCTGCATGCTATTCTCCTGCAATATTTACTTTCGGTATCTAATCTTACGTTTGTCCAACCGAGCAGCAACAAATGATACCAAGGAGAGCGCCAGTAAGGAGAGCGCCAGTAAGGAGAGCGCCAGTAAGGAGAGCGCCAGTAAGGAGAGCGCCAGTAAGGAGAGCGCCAGTAAGGAGGGCAGTGATAGTGAAGCAGTTGAAGCAAAGAAATAAGTGGGAAGCGCCTCTCCTTCCCACTGCCCTTCTCTTTTTAAAGGGCCAAAGGCTTGATTGCCTTCAACTTATGGTAAGCTCTATGCCGCGGCTTTTACGCAGTACCGAGAACTGGAGTGGGCTCAGCTTTTCTCGAGACCTAAGGAGCTCGCTTTGCGTTAGATCCACTGGCTGACTCCCGTGGCGATGTTATAAGAAAAGCGTCTTTGGCTCTCTGGATCGAGTTCCTCTTTGAGAAGCCTTTCGGCGTTGGTCCCTGACTCCCACTCCTCCCCATTAAAGCCCTTCTCCCAATCCAGGACTGACAGTATAAAACTCAGCTTATGGCCAAGCTTTAGCCGGATGAGAGCTTTCTTCCTACAGCTGTGACAGAAGAGTGAGCGGTACCGCTGTCTCTCCAATATAGTCTTTCTCTTTTTGTCACCACTTTTTCTTGACGATGGTAGGACTTCCAGGCAGTGTAAACATAAGTCGGTGGCATTGCCGCCCTTGGCATCACAGCTTCTAATGCCCGACTCTTGCTTTACTTCTAGTGCAAGACTCCTTAGAAGGCTCTCCCTTTCTTGAACACACATCTTAGATCGCCTTTCATCACCATCTTCTAACTCTGTGTCAGTCAATCGGACGGTAGAGGAGACTTCCCAAAGGGCCCGTCCTCCTGTTATCAGTGCTTGAAACATTACGCTTCGGGCGAACGTCTGCAAAAGCCTTTTCTCCCTCCCTTGACACTGTGTTACTCTATGTATAAGAGAGAAATCTATTTGTAAGGCTTGCCGAGCTGAATCGGAGAGTCTCTCCCTCATTCTCTCCTCTTGATAGTCTCTGAACTCCTCCCCCAGCACTTTCCTAGTGAGTTGGGTCTGGAACCGGACAAGAGGAGATATGATCAGAACAGGAAAGGTGAGAACGTAAGCCGTAAGTTTCTTCACGCCTATCTCTTGATAAGGCTTATCTCCATCGCCCAAAGTCAGAGTGTTGAGGATGCTTCTCTTTCGCACTGCTTCTCCTATTAGTGAGACATAGGGAGCGTAATCTCTAACTCCGGGAGGGAGAGGAGTGATAGAAGCTTCCCGCATCAGATTTTCTTCTATATCCTTGGCGGACAACTTTCTCTTGGTGTCGTACGGGATATTGGCAATGGCAAATGACAGCGCGGCAGTCTCTTCTCCGCGTTCTTTATGGAGGACGCGGACTATGTTTTCTATAAGCTCGGAGCTAACGTTGCCCTCCATATTGGTGGCCTCTGTAGTCCTCCCCTTGGAAAAAACGAGGAGACAGAAGAGCAGCAGTTCATGCGGTTGCAGGCAGGCAAACTCTAAACAGAGAGAGAGAAAGGGATAAGGATCGCCGTCACTGTGTTCTTCCAACCGCTGGAAGACAGTTCGTACCAATGTCTTCTCATAGTCAGCAATGAACAGTTTTGCCATTTCATCTATAACAGCTTCTCGCCACGTACTGGGCCCAAGATAGTCAGGGTCGGCCGAGAGTCTCTTCCTCTTTTCTTCCTCGTTTGCGGTCTCTTCATTATCGGTGGGCGAGTGCGATGAGTCTTCAGAAGGATATGCCAGAGCCCTTCCTCTACGGAGGACGGCGCTGGGGATTCGTTGCAGGAGCTTGTGCGGCGAAGAGATGAGAGGAAGGCCATTGAAGACGGGTGGAGGAGGAAGGACTGGCGTCCGTGCTCTCATTTTCTCATCTTTCCAGTCAAAGTCAGGGTTGGCTCCGGTTGCTCCTTTCTTAACCTTCTTCACCTTGGGCTTCACCGGCTGAAGCCCTTCGTTTCTCGTGTCCGTCAGCACCGCGGCAACGTTCTGCTTGAAGTGGAATTGCATGGCTGCATAACGTTTCAACGCTTTGATGAGGCTGCTCTGCCTCACCCGATACTTTGTGCAGAGCCCCTGAATCTTGTCCCACAGAGATTCATGGAGAATCACTTCTTCCGGGAGGGCGATGTCCGTATCGTCCACAGCATATGATCTCATCCTGAGTTGACGCAGAAGGCGATTAGAGGTGAGCGAGAGTAGGAACTTTTGATAACTATTTTTGCTTTCTAGGCAGGAGACAGGTTGGCTGCCAGATAAGATGGGTGGAGGCTCTCGGTCATGGCTTTTCTTTAGCAAGGCTGCGCTCACTGTGAGCGTGCGTCGTGCTGGTCAATGGCTACCTCATAGAGAACCTCCGTTGGGACCTGAGGACCGCTCTGGGAAGTCCCCCTCCTTTCTCTTCTCTGTGTTTTATTACAAAGGAAAGATGCCACTCTCCTAGCTTGTACGCTTGCCTTGAAGAGGACTCTTCGGCGTCATATCTGCCTTGCTTCTTCTTGCGTCGGACCTGGAAAAAGGCTCCAAGTTCCGTGTGTCGCTTCGTTGCCCTTTATAAAGTAGCTCTTCCTAAAGTTCCGAGGCAGTAGTAGTTCCTAGGCACGATTAGGTGCACAACTTCCTAGTAATAAAGAAAAGGAGGTCGTTACAGACTTGATTGATAACCAACTACCAGTAACTAAGGGAAGTAGATCTCATTTATTGACAAAGAATTTACAAGCCAGTCGTCCTCCAGAACTAATGGAAGGTTTGAAGTTTGAACTATCACCACCGAAGAGACAGCAAAAACGGAGCTGTGTCCAGCTCTGGCGTCGATGGCCCTTCGCAGCCTTCATGAGGACGATGGAGCAGCAGCAGCAGCAGCAGTAGATAGGGACGGCGAGGGCAAGGAAGTAGAAGACTTAGGAAGAAGACGGAGGAGTTCTCCTTGACACGAGGATCCCAAGCAGAAGCGGTGCAGAGCGATCCTTTATCAGAGAGGCATAAGCATCCTGCTCAAACAGTTTCAGTCTATCCGCCAGATTATCGCCTTCTTTCTGCGCTATCAAGTACAGCTGATGGCTGTCCTCAGGTACGCCCAGCACTAACGCAGCGCCGGAGGACAGCTGCTCATTCTCTTCAATAAAGCGAGGAAGAGTGAGGCCCGACTCCTCTAACGACGACGGGAGTGTGGAAGGCAATACGCCCAGAACGGATACGAAGCGCGATGAAGAGCGCTGGAGCTCCGAAAGGAAGATGTTAAGCTTGTTTGCTCGTAACCGGCCAGCGATCTTAAGCTTGCTCGGCAAGCGCACAGACATATCACTGAGTCCCTATAAAAGTTTTCGATTGAGAGTCAGTAATGTACCTTATCACTTGCCACTTCCTCTAGATTCTCCTGCTTTAACCTATTGTGGTCCTTCTAGTTACTGTTTCTCTGTCTCTCTCTCTTTTCTCTGTCTCTCTCTCTCTCTTCCTTTGCCTAAGCCTTACGCAAGCGTCTTACCTTGGTATGCTTCCTATAAATAAACTTGCAAGGCAGCCGGCGGGAAGGTTGTTCTTGTACCACGTCCCCTTCCCATAATACTTCTCCCTCCCGTGGACTGCGAGGACTTGCGACTTTCTGGTCTTTCTCGCCTTCACCTTTCTCATGGCCTCCAGAGAAGGTGTTCGATGAGGTCTCTGTTATGATTGATGGAAGACCAGGGGCTCCCGAGTCTTGCTTTTCTTCTCCGTCCCTCCCTTCTCCTTCTTTCTGGTCCATGGCGTTCTGATTCTCCTTACTCCTGGCCTCGGATGGACTCTCTAACACTGGTGGTGGCGCTATCTCGGCAAGCACGATCTGCTGAAGGTGCGACTGACGTTGCTGCTGCCTCCATTCCTGAATCGAGACGCGAGGAATGATGGGGGCTGAGAGGGGAGAGACGAGCCTCTGGAGCAAGAAGGAAATATCTCTTTGCAGACAGAGAGCACTGAAAGCAGGCAAATGAACTAAAAGCGTCATGCAATAATAGGGATCGACCATAATGCTGGGGAGGTAAATAGACAGGAGCCTTAAGACACTAAGAAAAGATACGACGCAAAAGTTTGAGACCAAACAGCCTGGTTTGCATACTTGTAAGTCCTTGCTCGCCAGCTCCTGGGGACTTAGCGTCGTCAGCTTGTCCGGAGACATCTCTCCCGCCAAGACTAATGCCCGGAGCTCTCTATTCTTGGTCATGTTGAAGGCCAAAGAGCGTGCCCTCGCCTTATAGTCCTCCTTGACCTTGTCAGTCAGAGGACCGAACGGGAATTGGCGGTAGAGAGAGTTTTCTATCTCAATGATTAGATTGTCTATCTTGTTCTCCCTATCACCTAGCTGTTCACCCTCTTCAATGGTCCGGAGAGCTTTCTGGAACATGTTCCTCGAAGAAAGACGTACCGAGTTCACCCGCGCTCCTGCTGAAATGCCAGTAAAGCCAGTTGTCGCCATTGATGGAGATGAAGAGGCAGATGAAGAGCTCGTTGTGCCTTTTAGCTGGCTCCCATTCTCCCTCGCTGGCTCAAGCTTCAGCTTTTTGGACCTCTGCTCGTGTACGCTTCTCGCCAGCCTCTCCCCTCTTTCTTTCCCGAGAATCGATTTAATAGCTGCGACCATAGCGATGTCCAATTCGGCTACTGCCTTCACTACGCCCTGAGTCTTTTTACTAGCCAGAGAAGAGGATGCAGTAGAGAGACTAGCTTGCGGCGGCTTATTGATGTTCTGAGATCTGAGAATGCGGTTGAAGTGCGCTACACCTGCACATCGCAGGGAGCAGTAGCGGGAGGAGCCCTCTAACTTCTTCCCGCAATCGCAGAACGGACGTGGAGGTTTGACATCAGACTTTCGCTTCCGGACCTGAGCATTTCCAAAGGAAGGTTACAAATGGGAAGCAAACAACTAGCGTTAACTAGGAGCAAGAAATAGAGATCCATTGCCTGGCTAGTAAGAGAGAAGATCGCTACGGAGAGCCCACTGAGCTAGAAGATAGAAGATGTGAGACAGCACATAAAACAGTGCTCCACCCGGGCCTGTTGTCTCACCTCTTCAGCTTTCACCTCCTTCGCTTCTTCACGCTTTACTTTCTTCTCTGCCGACGGCAGTGTCGCACCCTGAAGTTCCATGCCAACATCGAGGTAGCGGAGCAATTTGTGTAAGATAGAATCCAGAGAGAGTCCTTACAAAAGGAGCCTAGCTACTTTCTCTCCCTTAAAACCCCATAAGCAGTTAAGAAGGTTAGGGTGCTTGCAAGAACCTCCATTATCAAACTCCTTTCTTGAGCTTGCCCTTGCATGGTGACTAAAGAGCTGTCTATCCTTTGGCTTACCTTCGCCCTTAGGTCTCCTCCAGGTCTCTTGTTGGCTGCCTTCTTAGTCATCCAGCTGCTCGCCTCCTGTAGCGCCCGAGAATAGCGCTTGACCTTTTCCAACCCTTCTGCAAGAGGTGATTTGCCCATGTTCCAGGGTCTGAATAGCAGAAGAACAGTATGTTAATAGGGAGACCTCAAGGCTGAGCAGCTTGCCCCACTGGCAACCGGCTTTCTTTGCATAGCCCAGGTTCGGTATCATATCTCTCTCTCTCTCTCTCTCCGTTCAAATTTCGTTTTCTGGACAACTTTTCATTGGCACTCTTGCTCACCTGATCTGACTACTGAGGATCTGGGCATACTCCAAAGATTGCTCTTGCTTGCCCTTTTCGCCAATTGAGCCACCATCTTTCTCCTCTTTTACTTCTTTTCCTCCTATTGTTGGAAAATGGAAGAGAGCAGCCAAGTGGGTTCGAGCTGCGGGTGGCCGCGACGACTCGTCAAAAGCCATAGCGACAGTGGCTCGCGACGGGACCCGGGTCACAATCTAAAGCAATGAGGGAGAGGAACAAAGAGTTAGGGAGCCCAGAAAACACAGCGTAGACGGAAAACTTGGACAGAAGCGGGACAAGGAGATTCAGCAGAGAAGGGCTGCAGCGGTAGATGCGACGGTGTCATGCTGGGAGGACAAACACACTCCTGGTCTGACATTCATAAGGGCCACGGGGCAAACACCATCAATTTTAACCGAGATCTGAGAGGTCAAATGACCGTTAGAAAGCAGGAGGACTGTGGACCAATAGGCAAAGGAAGAGAGCATTGAGGGAGGATGCAAAGAGATGAGAAAGTGAGCGTCTGTATGAGCAATGTAGCGTTCACATACCCTAGCTGGCCAGAAGGGGAATCCCCGAAACTTTACCCAGCAGAGACCACCTTGCTGGCCGGCCATGTTGACCGGTGGCAGCTTGTCTGCCTCCCGGAGAAAAGCAAGTAGATTTTTAAGGTAGGCTTCGTATTCAGATGGGAGCGCGAAGGAAGGTTTCCTCTCCAGCATTGCCCTAAGTCTTCCCTGGATTGCCGTAGAACCTGAAGAGGATGCGTTTGGCCTCCACTCCTCTGCGCACAGGAAGCGATTCGCCTCAGCCTCCCTACAAGGAATGCAAGGGTTACTTAGTTTTAGTAACCGAGGAGAAGGACGACACAAAGAAGAAAGAAAAGCAGCTCCCCGTCCAAACACTCGTATTACCAATGAACGGTATTCAGCGACGGAAACGTGGAAGTGGAGGAAAGAAGCACTTTTAGCAGCAGAGGACCTTTAAGGAGAAATAGAGCAGAAGTTACTACGGCTACTACCGCGGCGAAACATCAGGCATTGACGAAATGCCACAGTGCCCCTTACCATTCCAACATAGGCTTGGTATTCTGCCGTAGTAAGTCTAACATGGCTCTAATGACGGGATAGAGAGTAAAATCTACGTTTTCCGCTTCTGTCAGTGCCCGCTTTACGTCCGCAGTCTCGATGCCCAACTCCTTGACTTCTGATAAGTCTCGCAAAATGTCCTTGTGCAGAACCAGCCAATCTGCCATGCGTTCAAAGGTCATCAGGCGGGATAACTCGCTTGATTCCAGGTGGAGATCGGTCAGCTCCGCGCATAAAGTGCGCAATTTCTAGGG
>FLMG01003580.1:10500-32016 GCA_900088475.1 Hyphochytrium catenoides
GGATTTGGACTTCCGGATGCTGTTGAAAGGCACGTTGTCAAGCCATCAGAAGGTCAACTTCACGTCCAACGCTGTCCGTCCTTCCATTGCACTTGCCATGCGAGTGACAAGGAGCAGCATGATGGACAACGCGACCGAAGTGGGCCGATCTGGGTGAGAGAGAGAGGAAAGAGAGAGAGAGCAAAAAGCAGAGAAGAGAAGAGAGAGAGAAAGAGAAGAGAGAGAGAGAAGAGAGAAAGAGAAGAGGGAAGAGAAGAGAGAGAAAGAGAAGGGAGAGAGAGAGGAGAGAGAGAGGAGAGAGAGAGAGAGAGAGAGAGTGAGAGAGAGAAAGAGAGAGAAAGAATGAGAGAAAGAGAGAGCAAGAGCGAGAGAGGGAAGAGGTCAAGTGAATGTTTTGGGTGTAATTCTGAGCAGAAGCCCATCATAAATCTTCTGATGGGTTACTGATAACTACATCTATGGACTGAGGGCTGATTCTCAAGATATGATCTAACTCTGATTCCTTGGAGGTGATTCTCTTTGAGGTTGATGATGAAGCGCAAGATGAACCTGGAAAATGAGCTTCAGAATCTCTCGATTTTGGAGCGAAATTGGATTTTGAAATCTCTGTCATTGGCCTGTAGAGGAGAGGCCGTCTGGTTTCCTCTGGAAAGCGTGCAGGAAGAAAGTTTGTTTTGGGGGAGCTGTCACGGTGACTAGATGCAAGCATGGCCTATAGAGCGCGAAGCAATGCCTTGATCTTCTCAAGGCTGTTATCGGAGGAGCACGATAAACAAGGCATCGCCAGTTACCTCGAGAACCTTTCTGATTTAGAGGTAGGGCCATGATGACACGCGATGGAGAGTTGGATCTTAAGAGCGGTATATTACCTGCTAGGTGGACGACCTGGTAACTTGTATTCGAGACTTCTCGCTATACGCAGATGAGTTGGCTGTATCGGACACCAATGTGCGGCCAAGTGAGGTCATTAGAATTCTCACGCTCTCCAAGAAGACCAGATCAAAAGTGCTTGTTGAGTTCCTTAATGTGAGAGCTTCTACATGAGCTTTTACCTTGGCCCTGGTCAAGCCAATGACTGATATTCACCTCTTGCAGGTCCTTCAGGACGGAGTCCTCTCGATGGCAGAGGCTAATATGTGCAAGTCCGAATTCTTCGTCGCGTTGGTCAGCGGATTTTCCGAAGATGAGGCCGAGGCAAGAAGGGCGGAGCTGCTTGACATTGCGGAACAAGTGTTTGCTTGGCTTGAAGGTCGAACTGTATCCATAATATTGAGGTCTTCGTATGCCTCTAAAGCCCTTCCTTTGTACTTGTAGACTCGGGGACAGGGAGCACTTTGATGGTAGCCTTTGAGCTCCTACCTTCTATCATTGAGGCTGGTTCAAAGCACAGTTCGCTGGATGAACAGGTTGTCAACTTCTTCAAGGCTTCATAAATCATGTTTGAAAGGCTAATACTCTGTGATATGTCTTATCCGTCGTTCGTGGCAGATTTTTCAGAAGCTCCTGGAGAGGGAATGGACGCCTGCTTTTGCGACTGGCTTGATCGCAGTGCTTCCAGACCTGTCCAAGTTCTTTACAGCTGGTATCCAGCGGCAGCTGAAGGTGTGAGAGGAGAGCGTTGTCCTTTTGCCTTTCTCATTGGGAAGGTCTCCCCTGCTGAAATGTTCTCGTGCCTATTTGCTTCCAGAGGCGAATTACCTAACCGTAGATGTTTACTTTCCTTTGGTAGAGCAAGCTGGCTGAGGCTGGAAGTCAGCTGAATGCGGGCGAGCTGGTAGGCGCAATCCAGGCATGTCTGCACCTCGCAGAACTGCGCGATGATGCGGAGTGGTGCACGGTCCTGCGTATTCTTTATGGCTATATTGATAATGATTTCCTCCCGACAGCTGACTACCTTCTTGAAACGGTGAGCAAGAAGTTTACCTCTCTCGGTAGCTTCTTCTGGTAAACCTAGTAAGATTCTGAAGACGTTTAACACGGGTATCTCTATAGTCTTCTTCTCGAGACTGAGCGTAACGTCAACCACTCGATTTGAACGATCCCTACTCATCTCTAGTACTGATTCTCCTTTTTGCCGCTCTACTTAGGCGTTACAGCGTTCTCAGATGGCCTTGCAACTGCTCTACGAATCCATCTTCTCCGATGTCAAGAAAGACTCTTCCTGTTATGAGAATGGGACAGACTCTGTAAAGTCGGGTTTTATTGTAGACATTGTCCTCCTAATGCTTATTCTGAGGAGCGAGGATCCTTGCTGCCCTGATGATCTGGCTGCTATGGCCGGGGTGGAACTTCCCTCGCGCGCTGTACGGTTGAAGTCCCAGAAAGCCATTGAGAGATTACTTGTTTCCAGCTACTTAGCAAGGGAGAAGGTGACGGAGGGTAGGGCAGAGCGGATCGGAGGAGACAAGACGGAAGTTGTCGTTGGTGGAAGCAAGCTGAGTCTTGTTGATGCATCCGAGAGGTTTGTCAACCATTGCCGGTCTATCTTCTTAGCTGTGCTTCGCTATGGGAATCTAGAAGGTAGAGAAGACCACCGTTCGATGGCACAGACGCGTACAGCCTCAACTATTATTCAGCTCGCCGAAGGATGGTGCAGAAATGAGAACAAAAGGTGAGCAGAAAGATTTTTCCGTGTCTGGAGCAGCGCTCTGTTGGCTGAGTTAAAAATTTACGTTGTTCTTAGCGCTCTGCATTCTGTTCTACTAGCAGCGCTTCATGCCTACGTGGTCCAGTGAACTCCTTACCTTCCTAGCCTTGTAAAACACCTTCCACTGAACAGCACCTCACCTCGCATGCCCTATTCTATCTTAGCTTGGGAGGCTGTGATGACCCTTTACTGCCGCTCAAGACTCCACAAGATAGAAGTAAATTAGGAGCAGCGCTGCTAGTCATGATCTTTGAGGAGGTAACTATTATCACTTTCTGCGCAGTCCCTTTACCATGCCAGTTCTCTCTCTTCCTACTAATATTCGTCCCTCATCTTTCCTCCCTCTCTGTTTCCCCGCCCGTCCTTTCTTCTCTTACGACCTCCTTCTCATTTCTCTTAGCTGCCACATTCCCGCGAAAGCGTGCTTGCGTTGACGTTAGAGGAAATCTCGTCTGGAACACCTCCTGAGGTAAGACGCTATTCTATAGCTCATCACATACATCGTCCACTATTGGTTGACAAGGTAGATAACATCGTTGACACAGATCCAACACGTTTATTGTGAGATCTTGGGGATGCTCTGCCTTAGGCCCCTACTTTTGACTCCGTTCCTATCCAAACTTCAGGATTGGATAAGGTTAGTTTAGGCGACTAGTGCGATTCTGTTAACTACTAAAAACGTACTAAGGAACTATCGTCTGCAGGTTCACCCATCTTTTGGAGCCAGAGCTAGGGCTAAGAACACTGCAATCGCTGGCCCCTCTCATTGAAGAGCATCAGGGTAGGTTTAGGCTACAATCTCTTTCCGCTTCCTGGTCTGTGGCCCTCGTGTCTGGGTCTGCCTATTCACAGCCACCTCTCAGCTTCACGTTATAAATTGTTCTCGTTCCTGCCTTTTCCCTTTCTTCAACCGCCATTCCTAGTACCTCACCAGCACAGGGAGTCTGTAAGTTGTTAGCCCATTTCCGGCCATCGGCCCTGCCTGCCGCTGCCCCTTGTGCCTACTGCTACCTTCACTAACCTCGTCGTCTTTCACTTTCAGGCTTTTACGACTCCACCGTGCTTTTGTTTCGGAAGCTCTTAGTAGATTCATCTGAACGAGTGAGGCTCTTTGCCATTCAAGGCTTGTGTGCTTTATTAACCAGAAGAGCTAGCGTGACCAAGGAAGCGGTAAGACAGACTCAAGTCCGGTTGGGATGGTCACAATAGCTCATTCCGTGTTCACCACCATGATTACTACCAAGTAGGAAAGAGGAAGTTTGCAAAGCGTGACTGGGTACGAGCTTAGAGAGAGGCTGGGTGTTCCAACGTATACAATTACGGCTAGAATCTCGCGTCAGGCTGTAGGTTTTGGGACTGTTTGAGAGGAGAAAGGGCCAGTCAGGTGCCTTACAGGCTTAAGGATGATAGAACGAGTCTCGATGCGAGCCAAACCCTATATTTGAATTGCTGCCTTGTGACTAACATCTTGTTGTCTTTTTAGGATACCTTATGCTCCTGCTTGGTCACGACCTTCTCTTTCCCCTTACCCCTTCGTATTACGGCCTACTCCCGCCTAGGGAAGTCCTTCTCAGAGAAAGATGGCTGCAATTCTAGTAGGTCTCTGTTATCAGCAGAATCTCTGTTCCTCTTGGAGTCGGCGTTGAAGAGGCGTTTGCTGAGATACTTCTTGCCTCGTTGCGCAGGTAGGTCTTACGAGTGAGATGGAGGAGATGGGAAAGCAGAACAGCTTAGATGTAACGATTTTTTTATGTCATTCGGCAGAGGAGGACCAGGCCAGTGCAGGCAAGCGGTCGCAGACTGCTGGGCCTAGGTTGGAGCCGGGATATGCTTTCGCGGTAAGCCAAAGTAGTATCTTGGTTGGGGTGAAATTCAAGGTCTGATTTGAGAAATCCAAGACCATCAATAGTACGAGATCGGGAAGGAAGATAGAGAGTACTTAAAAAGATTGCGCTTTCAAGAGCAGGGCCAGCACTTTCCTAATCCTTGCTGACGCTTCCTCTTGTTAAGATTGACCGTTGCTACGATCGTCTGGGTTCAGAGAACGTTTTAAAGGAAGACATCTCGGGGCTTCTGGGCTGTGTGATGGTATTAGAGCGTTACTGTCATCTCTCCCTTGGTGAAAGCTCGGTCTGTCTGTCGAGAGAGCTGCAATCATATGGCTGGCTTGGACTCGAAGCATTTTTTGCCCTGTTAAGGCATATTGTTGAGCCAGGCTGGCTGTTTCAGGCACTTACCAGGGATGCCAGGTATGGATCTTGCACTTCAGTTTCTGCGATAGATTGAAGTCCAGTATGCGACCCTGATATAAGTAAAAGACACGAAGTGAAAGGTACTGAGAACGTACGGATATGTAGAAAGAAAGGGTAACACTGGGGTAACAAAACCGGCCTTTTGCATCGACAGATAGCTGCAATTGATCAGTTGCGCCTCAACGCTGACTAGCTTTTATATTCCTAGAAACTTATTACCGGAAAGGTTCGATCCCTTTCGTAACCTACTGAAGATGCTCCTCCACTGGATATCAGATGGACAGAATGAAGATCGCGCTGGAGTCTATGAGGACCAATACAAATTGCTTATGCGGTAAAAGTCCATCATCTCCCTCTCTCAATCCATCACAGAGCCTCACTCATCAACTGCGGCTTTCAGAACTTTTATTGATGACCACATTACTATAGTGGGAGATACAGAAGCTCTTAAACAGCAGCTTCTACAGCTCTACTGCGCCGTCACCATTATTGCGACTGCGTTTTCTTCACCCTCAGCTCTTCCTCCGCTTGGAATGAGTTCAGACCAACCTATTAGTCTTTCGGTGCTTGTGACTGAGAAGATGACGGAATTTTTCTCTCACGCCGAGCTCGAGACGAAGCATTCAGTAGACGAGCCCACACCTGTGACGCAAGAATTTTTGCTTCACCTCTTCGGTGTGTCGGAGAGTCTAAAGCACCATCGTCTCTCGGTCAACTCTAAGGTCGGCGGAGAAAGAAACACGACGTTGTCTTCACGGCCCTCGGATATCCAAGAGGTTTTCCACCTCTACCGTCGTTGCCTCTTGCCGGAAGGTGATCTCCAGGGATTGATAATAACTCCCAACAATATCACAGTACCCAGAAGAATGCTTTCCTCAGACAGCCCATCCTGGGGTGTGCAGCTTCTCTCCCGCTTAAAAGGGGATGAGGTGCGGAGGAAGGGGACCGATCTATTGTTATCAACCTGCTTTGACCTCCACGCAGAGCTAGTACAATACATAGAGACAGCTGTGGAGCAAGATTTGGTAACACCACGAGACCTCGAGAATGTGCTGAAGGTAATGCTCGTCATCCTGTACCTACCGTCTCAAGCTGAACAAGTCTCAAACCTCAATCTCAACTCTCTAATGGCCTCTCTCGCTCAAGATGGTCAACAAAGGGTTATTGTTCGGGCCTTCTTGTCCATTTACCTGCAAGTCGATTTGTTTGGCTCCATTTCAGTGACACGTAGGTCTTAGCTCACTGACTATGTTTCACTCCTACGCTGGCGCGCTCGTCTAGGCCGTGACTCCACCCCAGAAGGAGGCCGAAGAGCCAGACGAAGAAAATGGAGCTACGTTTTTCAAGGTCGCCCTCGTTCTCTCCAAACGTTTGCGGCACATGATAGACGAAGGGATACCGGCCAATGTACTAATGGCATACCTGCGCCTCATCGAAAGAACATTAGAGCGAGGAGATTCCAAGAACGCGCACGCTTGGGATGTCCTAGGGAGGATTGCAGACGAATTTTTCGCCATTTTGACTGCCCATACCATCGATCACTCGACCATATTCAGGATGATGCTGAAGAGGGTTATGGACCCTTTGCAGATACCACCGCTGAAGGAGGATAGGAGCAATGAAGGAAGCAAAGACGGCGGACAGGAGGCCCATGGCAACAACTTTAGGCAAGATGAAGATAAAGTAGGTGAACGAGCGAGGGTAGAGACTGTCTGCAAACGAGTATGCATGATGTTGGAGGGCCTAAGCACCTTTGAGACCGGAAGGACACTGGACGTAGATGAAGAGAGTGGTAAAGAGAAGTCAAGTTCGCAGATCCGTTTAACCAACTTCAGCATGGCCTCCTCCGCTGCTCGGCTAGTATTTCCCTGCCTGGACAGCTTACTTGCCAACCTCATGGATTCAATGCAAACGGTTGATGGTACGTGGTGGATTGCGTGAAAAGATTGGAGAAGATACAGGGAGTGGTGTCGGTGTTATGAGTTTAAAAGAAGCTGACAGGCGGCAGTGTGGGTAAGGGTTCTCGAAGCCTAACAGCCCCATACTAAGAAGGAACTTCTCACTCCCACAGGACCTTACTCGCCAGAAAAGTTGGAAATGATACGAACCTTGGTTGAAGTCGTCACGAGGCTCTTCTCTCCAGAGGACTCACACAGTGAAGAAGAGGAAGAAGAAGAGGGGCATCCAGAGCAGGGTGGGAGCCAGAAGACGGCGCTTCTCCAAACCTCTTCCCAAATCTTCGCGTCTATTACACGCCTCACGACCAACTCAGGGCTTGCAGGAAAGTTGATATCCTGGCTGAATGGGTCTGGCGGTCAATCTCTTCCTGCTGAGTACGAGCAGCTAGTGCTCTGCTTCACTCAATACTGCGCAGAACTAGGAGCATGGTTGACGAGGCAGCTCAAGCATGATAATCATCCCAAAAAGAAAGCGGTATGATACTCGCTGTGAGCTATCCCTTTCCCTACCTTACCTCTTACTTCCTGCTCTCCTTTTTTCCCAACCTCCTCCATTTCTCCATTCGCTAACGCAGCTGTTCCCGTATGTCTTTCCTATTCATTTTCTGTTTAGCTACTGGGGCTGCGCTTTAAGCTTGAGCTTACCGCCTCCGCGTTGGCCAAGGCCTTGCAGAACAGAAAGCATTTTAAGCTGGTAAATGCCGCATTGATTCAATCACCTTCAGTACAGTCATATCTGGTGACTTTTCTTTTACTCTGCAAGACACTCTTGCTTCTGTTGCCTTTCTTTGCTAATGTCCGCCGACCTATTCATAGCCCTATGCCTTATTTGGTCGATGTCCTCTAACTCTCCGACTTCGTTTCTTGACCCCGCTCTTGAAGCTCTGTTTCAAAACTAGTATTGCTACTCTGTTTCTATATGTCTCTGACTGCCGGCGCACTTGTGCCTTGAGAGTCCATACTGAAGTGGATTTGTGGCCTCCCTCAGGCGGTTAAAGAGTTGGTTAGAGTGCAAGGAGGCGGACGAGAAGCTGCTGTCTTGCAGGAGAGCGAGCAGTCTATTCCCGCTAAGAGACAGCTCGCAGGATCATCTTCTACTCTGTCAAGTAGAAGAAAGAAGAAACGCTTACGTTCTAGAAACAAGTTTGTGGATCAGTTCCTCACAGAGGAGACTGGAGGCGATAGATATGCCGACTTGGAAGATTTCATCGTCACGTAATATTGACAGAATGGAAAGCTGCCTGGCAGATACCAAGAGCCTACCCTTCTTCTCAAGTGAAGTTCTTGCAGGAAACAAAGCTATTTAATGTACATATCATCCTACTCGTAGCTTCTTCCTCATTGAACGTTTACCTCCTTATGCATTAGCCACAGCTCGGAAGAAGGAGAAAAAGAAGAAGAAGAGGAAGAAAAGACATCATGAGCTACAAAGCCTTTGTCTCTCCATCGGCTCTCTCTTCATCACCATCTTATCAAGGAAAGGAGGGATTTTTAGTTGACTTCCTCAGTAATAACAAGAGAAGGAGAAGAGAAGAGGGCGAAGCGCCGACAACATTATCATCGTGTCATCTGACCAGGCAAGCCAGAGAAGAGTCCAACTGCTGCAAAGAGGAATACGCTCCTGGTAGTAATTACAGCCATTTATGATAGTTCTATTATCTCTCATTCGAAGGAGGAAGAGACGAAGAAGGAGAAAAGGGAGAAGAAGTAGAAGACCATGAAGAAGAGACAACACGAGCTACAAAGTCTATCCTCTTGTTCAGGTCTATCTGCTTCACCCTCGTCGTTAACAAAAGATAAGGACTAGAGTTAAGTTTCTCACCAATGACAAGAGGAAAAGAAGGAGAACAAGGAGTAGATGATGAGGCGCCGCTATCAATATCACGTTCGAGAAGGCAACGAAGAGAAGGGTCCAACTGCTGAAGAGGATGGCATCTGAAGGGCATTTTCTTCATGAGTAACAAAGGAGAACCTGGTATGAAGGCGTTTCTTCAGACAAGTATTTTCTTCATAAGAAGAGGAAATAAGCACTGTATGGTGTTCCTTCTCATTGAAGAAGAAGCAAGAAGAGAAGAAAGAAGAAGAGGCAAAAAGAGCTACAAGGTCTGGGTCGCTTCATTTAAGATCGCTGTTCGTTGTTAGGATACTCCGACTGGTAATGGCTTCATGCCATCATACCAGAGTCTCCCATCAAGAAAGTAGGCACAGACTATGAAGCGTATTCCTTCCCAGCAGTTGGGTTCTTCTCTGTCTTGCCTAGTCGAGTTTGATGATGGTCTTGGTGCCACTTCTTCTTCTTCTACTCCTCCTTCTCCCATTGATTAGGGCTGAGGAGGATCAACTATGATCCTTCCTTTCTAACAAGCATCAGGGACGGGAAACGGTTGAAGAAGCGACCAAGGCTTTGTAGCTCTCTTGCCTCTTCTTCTTCTTCTATGAGTACTAGTTGCTGCAATGTTTCTTCCCTCCTCTGCACTATTCAGAAAATGATGATGACACTATGCAAGTCTAGAGGTGCAGCTCTCTCAAAGAAGAGACTATTGGAAAGTTCCCTTTGTGTTAAGGATATGAAGAAGCGGGGAATCGGGATCCCAGGCCGCAAACAAAGAACAATGCCTCGCAACTAATGATAACGATTCACATGGAAGGCAGTTGTTAGCGGCATGGCATCTTTAAGCTTCCAACAGACTGATTCATAAGCCATAGGATAAGTGCACGGGTCCACACGCCACGGGGGTGCAAGCAGGACCGCTACGCGAGTATTAACTATGACTTAGCAAAGGTCTCCCCACATCCCGACTGACAGCCCATCTTCAAGCGCAACAGCCAGCACTTTGAAGTCCCAAAGTTTATCAAAACCTATCGTCGATGTGTCAGATCGAAGGCCTGAGCGGCGCAGTAACCAGTAACCAAGAGGCGTAATCCTCCTCTAGTAGTGTCTTCTTGTGGACTCTGACCTTGCTTTAAGTTGACCCAGGCCGAAGCATGGTTTGGATCGTCATGTTGAGCATCTGAACAATTTGATGTGCGGACGGTCCAGATCCTCAAAACCTTTCTGGACCCGTCAATGACCAACATTGTTGCTGTGTCATCCTGAGTGTAAGTAAAGCAGGTGTAAAGGCCTTGGTTGATGCAGAGAGGCGTCAGAATGAGTCGGACTGATGAAGGACAAAAATGCGATTAGCGGCACTCTCAGTCAGTTTGCAGTCAGATCCTGATCAATAATCCCGCACAAACAGGTCAGAAGTAGTCGTTCCTAGCGAGCGCTCTCCTGCCACAACGAACGAAGGGTCACGTTCGTGCAGAGGAGGAGACTCCAGTCCCCGACTCCTCGGTAAGAAACGAGGAGGGCTTTTCTTCTTGCGGGAAACGACATATCACAGCCTCATCATACAGGGCCTAAGGTCGCTTGACGGTCTCAACATAATTCACTTCTATAGAAGTACTAGCCAAGGGAAGGCCTTGCTATGGCTTGTGTAACATCTCGTTACTTCTTTTCATCGATACGTTGGGAATGTGTCCATCACCCCAAAGGTCATGTCCGTTATCAGAGTAATAGTCCACACTCGCCGCTCTTGATGGCTTGTCTTTGCATGTTCTACATAGCGATAGGATGTGCGACTGCCCGCGCTCGCCGCGCGCTTAGCTGTAATCTCACTTCACAATTTCCAGATGATCTTCTGCACTTCGGCTTTTCTTCGCTTGAGTGTTCTCTCCTAGCCTTCCTCTGTGCCTACCAGTAGCGTAAGAGAGAGACCAGTCTCGGGAAGCATCCGAGGCTCTAAACGCTACAGGGGTAGCTGAGCGCCTAGCGTACATTGCTGAGTGAAGGAAGTTGTGGAGGCTGGTGAAGAAACGTGGATGCAAAAGAAGGGAGATAGCCCAACGCAGGCAGAAAAGATGGTAGATGAAGAGACAAAACGTGAAGTGGTGTCTGGCGAAACCGGTGAACGGCCAATGACTGTGGCTGAAGGACGGGAGTTGCGTCAGGAAAAAGCTTATTGAGGGAGTTGCTTGGACGATTAGGCAGCATAACGAGGGCCGAGTGCCGACGTCCCTAGTAGTGAATCTCGACCCAGCATTCAACGACCAGCGACGGCTACCGTGGCCAGGAGGAGTGATAGCTCGAAGGCAAGGCCGTCAAAACCACTTTTTTATCGAGGGAAAGATCTAAGGAACCCCACGGGATTGGACACTTGGCTCATGAAGATTGAGCGCTACGTCTTTGAAGACTCTGACCCAGCGAAGATCAGGACAGCTACCTCCTTTCTTACCGAGAATGCAGCAGAATTCTGGCTAGCCAAGAGTAGCGAACTTAAGAGGCAAGAACAAGGACGACCTCATTCGCTATCGACTCTCTAAACTATTCCGGAAGGGAAGGGTTGACGAGTACATCGCAGACTTCCGGAGACTTGCGTACCAGGTTGAATATCCGGGGGGGGATATTAGGTTTTCCTGGCGAGGTAGAGGATGGGGCTGACCTCGGGCCTCAGTCTCAGATTTGCTCGGTCAGCCTCAGCCTCTGCCGCCTGCCCAGACTTAGACACAGCGACAACGGAGAGGGGAGGCACGGCTGACTGCACCTATTCGGCGCAGCAGGAACAGTCAACCGCTACCCGGCATATCAACCTGTGCAGAAGACGGAAGACACGCAGCTAGAATGGTAGGGCCCAAGCAGGCAGGAGGCTCTCAACTACGCTAAGCACACATACAACCTAATGCTACGACAACCTAATCTTGGGGGCCAAGAGCCTCCTTCCTCCGCTTGACCCAGCTAGGGGCGGCAAGGAGAGCTCCCAGGCTAGTAATGTCAAGCGCCAGTTGTTCCCCCCAGCCAGAGGCTTACCATTGATCTGCATGCTCTCTCACGCTCATCCTGGTGAGCAACAGGAAATATCAAGAAAGGTGTAACCCATCATCAGTCATCCAAACACTTGTTTTCCGGAGCGACCGAGCCAGCCATGCGCGACGTGGCCGCATTTGTGACGTGTCTGTTCCTTGCTGGTCACTTTCAACTTATTACTGACAATTTTAGCCTCATCATGCAGGGCCTAAGATCCCTTGACTTGCTCAACATTATTCACTTCTATAGAAGTACTAGCCAAGAGAAGACTGCTATGGCTTGATACCGTTTTAGTTGTCCAACTGAGCTATCCCTTCCCTCACGCGAACCAGTTCTACTCATCAGGGGCAGCTCCATACAATGTTCTATCGTTATGATCACATGTTCCTTTCCTTGACTAAGAGGTAGCCGTGCTTCTCTGTTACCTACTGCTACGAAGCAGGAAAATATGTAGTTGACCCTAGCTCTTGACTAAGAAGTAAAAGTATCTGCGAAGAGAAGGGAAGAGACGGAGCTGATCATCCCGATTCTTCCCCCTCTTCAGCATTCAGTTGCAGGGGGAATTCAATCCACTGAAGTGATAATTGGGCATGGATCTGCTAGTGCTCGTACACAGTCTAGGAGAAAAGTCCGTAGTAGTTCAACGAAGGCGGCTGGGCCAACAACAAACATGATGTTGTCGGCTTACAAAGAGGAGAAGGCGACAGAGGTAGACAAGCTATCAGTCTACCAGCACAAAGCCGATTAGTCCCTTCTTCCTCTTCTTCTGTCTCATCATCACATTCACTTCTGTTTTTTCCTACAACTAGTAACACCGAGTATATGTTCTCCGACCAACAACCAACACCTACCGCCGGACAAAGCCATCTCCTCCCGTTAACCATGGTCCTCACAGCACGGATAGGACGCACAGCCATAGTGGCAGGACTGATGCTGAGCAGCTTGTCCTCTTCTATCGCTCTGGCCTCGCTTGCTACCTCGACAGCCACCGCTGCTGGTGATGTTGCCTCTGTGGAGTCTGTCAGCGATCAGATGAGTATGTACGAGGATGAATCTCCTTTTCTGTCAATCAAGTCGGACTTCACGCCCGGCCCAGCAGCTGCATGGCGGATACTGTTATCCTCGAAACCACTTCTACCATCATCGTCGTCTTCCTCTGATGGTATCGTCGGCGGCTTAGGCCAGCAACAACAAGATCACCAGGTGGCGCTGCTCGACGAACAAAACGATGAGCAGCTTGGCGGCAGCCGCAAGCAGATGGAGAGACCGGTAAACCTTATTGCCACCGACTTCCCAAGGGAACAATCTCCTCCTTCTGAGGAGAAGCCTCACGTTCGGCGTCTTCTGCGATCTCAACCACAAAGGAAAGTGGACTGTTCTCGCAATGGCCAAATCCAGTATTGTGAAGAGACCATGGGGTATTTGTCAGCAGGCATTGTCGTGAAAGGGCCTGCTTATAGCCCACCAGGCACGAGATTTTGTCTCCGCAGCGATTCCCACCACTATGCTATCAACTATCAAGCATCCTACCGAGTCACCTGCTCCAGTGGATCTCAGGGAACTATCAACTGTTGCACCGCAAAATTCACAATGCCTTACTCGCGTTGAGGTTCTCGAGGGTGTACGAACCTTCATGACAAGAAGGAAACGAGTGGAGCTGGCGGCAGCGATAGGTGCAGTCCCTAGAGCTTGTATAGGAAGAACGGTAGAGTAGTCCAACACATGAGGTCAGGATAGCGCTGGATCAGAGATGAATAGTTAGGTCTGCCGCAGGCTCAATAAGGTCATAGATGTGCTGCTCTCCTGAGACAGCGCATCCAGCCGACAATAACTTCCAGCAGTACGTAGAACCTCCACACACTCCGCCTTCTCGACGGACCCCATTGACCCACAAACAAGCCCTTGCCCGAAGCAACCGATAGCCCAGCAAGGATCAATAAATAAAAATGATATGACGTCCATAGCGAAGAGCAGACGCGACTCTGTTCATCATGAGCGAAAGAAGGACAAAGTCCTTTCATTCCTTTGGGCCCAAAATAGCAGCTGCTTTCCCAGTGCAGTCTAACCTCTTTCTCTCCGTCTGGAGAGCTTTCGTCCACGTGCCAGCGCCCGTTAACCGAGGCACTGGTGGAAGGGTGAGCGCTCGGAAGAAGCAAGGATCACAGGCTGCTTCTTCCACTGGGCCAATTGCTCCACCCGCCCTGCACCAGAGTACTGGCAGTTAGGATACCAAGACAACTTAGAGCTCTTTCTATAGAAGCATATCAAAGAGGCGATGGGTACTACGAAGTACACTTAAGGAAAAGGAGCAGAAGTTATCGCCCGACACCTTATCCTTTCCTTTCTTATTTGGCGGTCTCCTTCATACTTTGACGCTTAAACCTTGCCTCCTGTGCCTTTTGGATGTACCATTCTGCAAGCTTCTGGAGGCAGGACATTTGATACCTTCTTTATTGCAAGGCTTAAGAGTGATGCTATCTCTCTCTCTGTCCCTTTCGGACAAACAGCGCCTAAAAGAGATGTCCATATACCTTCCAGCTCCTCAAAGTTCTCTCTCTTCCCAATTCTTGAAAGATACGCGAGAGACAGAGGCGATGGAAGAGGACTATAGCAGCTCCGGATCACCGAACTCAGCAGCGAAGCGTCCCAACGCCCAGACAGGGAACACATTCCTATAGGAGGTGTAGGTAATCCCGCTGGTGCGGTTGAACACTCCGCTCACACTCTCCTGAGACCAATCTCCAGTCTTCTCCTGCCTCTGAATAAGAAACCTTGCACCCTTTTTCAGCACCTCTTTCTCTTCCTCTGTCTTCCCCCATCCACCAGCAAGAAGGCCTAGAAGTGCCCAAGAGGTCTGGACAACTTGGCTTCCCTCCCTGTTGTTCTCGGTGTACTTCTTGTCAAGGCAAGACAAGAAGCTTTCTCCCCAGCCTCCATCCTCTCTCTGCTTGGAGGCAAGGAAAGCGCAGGCTTTAGAGATAGCACGGGAGCTTTCCCTTTGCTCTCCGGCAGCCTTTAGGCCCTCGATACCGAACCAGGTGCCGTAAGTGAAGCAGCAGCCCCAGCTGCCGTACCAGCTCCCATCCTTTCGCTGAATGCTTTGGATGAACTTCTGCCCGTTCTTGATCGCCCTCATTATCTCCTTTTGGCGATGCTCAGGGAATTGCTTTTGGAAGCTCTAAGAGTATTGAAAGAGGGAGAGAGAGAGAGAGAGAAAGGGCAGAGATAACGGCAAAAGGTGAGATCTGCGACGGATGGAGAAGTGGATGACCACAATGGAGCAGCACAATAAAGAGGAAAATTAGAGAGAAAGAAAGAAAGAGAACAGACTTACCACCAACGCAGTCAAGACTGCAGAGGTGCACTCCACATAAGAGTAGTCGATCATGATATCGCCAAACACCTCGGAAGGGTTCAGCAGCTCATACCAACGCCATCCTCGCGTGAGTTCGTAGGTTGCCCATCCGCCGTCATCGTTCTGGAAGGAAAGCAGTAGATGCACAGAGTCGAAGAGACGCTCGGCGTTGATCTTGTTGGAGATCTTAGGATTCTCCTAGAGAAGGGTGGAAAGGAGGTCAGTCTTAGGTGTAGAGAGCCGCGTTAGAGACCGCTGAGGGGGATATGCACGGCTGCCAATATTCTAACATCCGACGGGAAGGGATTTAGAGAGGAAAGAGACTGGATCTCAAGGATCTTGAGCGCTCTATGCCTTCTATCTCCTCCTTTCTCTCCCTTCCTGTCTGGTTTCTTGGCTCTTTGTTTCCCTTACCATTTGCAATAGCACAGCCTTGAGTCCCTCGGCAGTGCAGTCAGAGATGGGCCAGCCGTGGGCATTGGTGCTGAAAGGCCACCCGCCCTTTGAGATGTGCCTGAACGAGAGAAGAATGAACAGACAGAATATCCTTAGAGACTTAGCAATGATTAGGAGCAACAATATATGCTACTCTTTAGGGATTCGGGCAAGATAAGGGAGGAGGAGGGTCCACACCATCGTACCGGAAATACTTCTCCCTGTCGGGTACATCTTCTCTGATCTGCGTAACATCCACAAAGTCGTGGGCCCTTTGTAGACACTGAGTGAACTCCTCCTGCAATCCCGTCTCATAGATAGCTTGGATGGCAAAAGCGGTGTCCCAAAGCTACGCCAAGAGAGAGAAAGATGTGAGGATGACGCAGCAGAGTAATCGGGCCGAAGCAAGAAGCCAAGGAACGGTCTAGCCTTAAGTAAGAGGCTCCGTTCGAAGTTAAAGAAAGGGCAACCCCAGCTTGCAGTGGCCTATCACACTTCCCCCACGGCTCTGGCTTTGATAAGACCCCACTTCTTCTCTGCCTGTCCGCTTACCTGGCTCCCATTGTACCCTTGCATCTTGACTCCGTCCTCGGCCATCCAAATGTAGTCCTCGAGCCTCTTGACATGCTTCTTCACCGCCTCTCCTTCAGGGTTTTCCGCCCACACGGCCACGAGGTTTAGCATCTTATTGACAGGCCCAATGTCCACATAGTTCGTCTGTTCATCTTCGGCATGGATGTAGTCTATGGCAAAGCGAAGCCCAGCAGAACGTAGGAGGGAGACAGAAGAGGAAAAAGGGGAGCGTTCGTAGATCGCTAGGATCTCATTAAGAAGACGCATGGGCAGAGAGAGAGAAGCGTAAGCATCGATGTCGCTCACTGGAGCAGTCCTGAAAGTTTGCCAATTGATCTCCTCATACTTCTCAACGTAAAGTTCTTCTCTTAGTGCCGTAGTCAGTGGACAGAGCGGACGGGTCACTCTCTTTCCATAGATGTAAGACATAGGAAGATAGACCATGCGACAGTGACACCAGAGACGGCCAGGATGGAAAGGGAACCAGTACGGAAGCATCCACAGCTCGGGAGGAATAGAGTTTATCCCTCGCCAGTCATAAACACCGAGGATCGCCAGCCAGAATTTGGCCCAGGAGGCGGTAGAACCTGCTCCACCATGCTCCTTGATAAAGAGCCGAGCCGTGACGATGTACTCTTCTTCACTGCTCTCCCCCAACAAGCGCAGAGCCACATAGTTCAGCACCGAGCCAAACATGGTACTTGCACCCTCGATGTGAGTGCCCCAGCCGCCGTCTTCTTGCTGATGATTGCGCAGATAAGCCACCATTCCGCGCTTTTTGAGCTCGGAGATCTCAACCCCGCATACGAAGCAGGCAATGACGAAACCTGGCAGGAGGAACATTGGACCTCCGTAGTCTCCAGCCCAGAATCCATCGTCCGTCTGCAGCGTCTGGTAGTAAGCAACACCTTTCCTCGCTGCATCTAGTGCTGTCTTAGGTCGCGGAGCTTCGGCATTTGGCGCTTCGAAGATGCTCCGAGACTGAGCCCACGTCCTGAAGAGCTTATCACCAGCGTTAGGATTCCTGGAAGGATCAAAAGTAGAGAAAAGAGAGCGCATGGTTTCCATGTCGAGCAGTCCTTCTTCTCCCTCCGTCCATATCTGTCGTCCAACAGGCTCTCCAGTGAGATTTGGAAGCTTTTTTCCTGAGAAGGACTTCTCGGTAACTTCGTGAGAACGCTTTCCAATGGCAGGATGGCCGACAACAGAGGGCACAGCGGCAGGTCTGGAGCTCCATTTGGCCAGTCTTGTCGTTGTTTCTCTTGGACCTCCAGGAGAAGAGCGCGGTTCCAGATTCATGAGAATGAGAGGACAAAGCAGAGCGAGAAGGATGGTGGAGATGAGGATGGCGAGGAAGTGATCGGCGCAAAGGACCGAGAGATAAGCAAATAGATCCTGCAGCATTGTCCGGCAGGTCTCCGAGAAAACGATGAAAGAGACGGAAAGGAAGATGGCAGCTGCCATTGCTCCTTCTCAATCAGTTGGCAACAGGGCCAATGTAATCTTCTCCTCGCCTTTCTTCCGTCTTGATCTTTGTCTTTTCTTCTCTAGGTAATACCTTAGATCTCGATGTCTGGGGCCACGAAGATTTGGCAATGAAGAGTCTCAAAGACTGGCAATGAAAATCTTCGGTGACGAAGAGAATGTTGGGCTGCAGGCTCTAGAGTCTCTGTCCAAAAAAAGTCATTGAAAGTGAAAGCTTGGTCCCAAGTCCGAGCTTTTAGAGGCATCCCAAAGCAAGAATAGGGAGACAGAAAGATAGAAGAGAAAGGGCAGAATAGGAGGAGGGCGAGAGAGAGAAAGAGAGAGAGAACGAGAAAGAGAGAGAGAACGAAAGGAGAGAGAGAGAGAAAGACAGAGACACAAGAGAGACAAAGAGAGACACGCGAGAGACAGAGAGAGAGAGAGAGAGAGAGACAGAGATACGAGAGAGAGAGAGAGAGAGAGAGAGAGAGAGAGAGAGAAACAACAGAGGAGACTCCTATTGATTACTGAACGAGAAGAGGAACAGATCTGATATTGATAACCAAGGTAGGTGGTTGTTGATTTGTTGATACAACTGTATCGTGGGAGCTGCAATGAGGAGTTGTACATGTGAACTACTACAACGCACAACTGTTTTATGCACTGTCATGGCTTCGACTCAAGCTCTCTCGCGTTGTTCAGAGCAGACTCTTTATAATATTACGCTGTGTTCTACTGTAGGCAGAACTCATCATCATCAGGCCTCAGAGTAGTCAAGAGTCATGACGGGGCCAAGGTCCCAAGGCGGCGGGAGAAAACGTGTCAACAACAAGCGCCTTCTTCTGTACTACGCTGTCTGAGTGCATCTGGTGCTGCTGCTGGCCATTAGCGACTGTCGGCTCTGCCAGTAGGGAACATATGGGAGGAAAGGAGGAAAAGGATAGGCAAGACGGGCTCATACGTTCCCGTACCGGACCAGTAGACTGGAAGAGTTGCTACAGGGCTGACGTCCTTGCTTAGCAGACACTTTATTGAAGTGAAGGACTATGCAGCAGAGGGGATTACTTGGTCGAGGAGTGACTGAGAAAGCCTGCCAAGACACGACCGTGGCCTGCCATCAGCTGGTGTCAAGCTCAGGGGGCGCATTGGTTCCTTTTCTGTTCTTGGCTGGTTGAGATAGGAAAGCTGCGCTCACCCTCTCACGAATTTCCCCAATACTAGTTGGCTATAGCAGAATCTAGGAGTAATATATACTGGCTGGCCATTGCGGAGAGAGAAGGGGAGCAGGCATGGTAATCCTGATTCTTCTTCTCCTCTTACTGCATCCCCTACTGTAGTTGCAAAAGATTGTTAGTCGTAGCAGTAGGAGGAGGGTGAAACATAATGCAACACGCTATTATAAAGCTGATAAACCGTGGACCTGAGAAGTAAGAAGTATCATGGCTCTCGAGTGCTAGGGCTCCTACCATTCTAGTAGAGAGGAAGGCAGCACGAAGGCTGCACCACCAGAGATGATGCTGTCGGCTTGCAGGAGGAGGAGGAGGCGAGAGTAGTAGTGGTTATGCTATGACTGATCAACAAAAAAGAACGGTAGTCGCTCCTTCCTCGTCTATTCTTCTTCTAATTCCCCACCATCGTCATACTCACTTCTCTTTTTTCCACCATCGGCAACAACGAGCGTTCTCCCATCAACAACCAACACCTGACCGACTGGCGCAAAGCAAAGCTCTACAACCTCCTCCAGCTAACCATGGTCGTTTCAACACTGACAATAGTCCTCCGCACAGCCGTATTGGCAGGAATGATGCTATTTAGCTTGTCCCCTTCTTCCGCTCTGCCCGAGAGGACCTCGGCTGGTGTTGTCGCCTTTGCGGAGTCGGCCAGTGATGAGATGATGCGTATATACCAGGACGATTCTGACTCTCTGACAATAGAATCGGAGTTCACCCCCGGCCCAGCAGCAGAACGGATGCTTTCCTCCTCCTCAGAACCACTTCTACCATCGTCGTCCTCCTCCTCTGACGGTACGGTAGGAGGCTTGAGCCAGGATTATGGTCGGGAACGGGCGTTGAGGAACCAACAAGATTATAATGAGCAGCTTGAGGAGGGCAGCGGCGGCCACAATCAGAGGGAGGGAACGGAGGAGGACCTAAGTTTCGCGCTTCAAAAGGAGCAAACTCTTCCTCCTCAACTATCTAGGAGCCGTCTTCGGCGACTTCAAGCAGGAAGGAAAGTGGACTGTTCTCTTGGTGGCCAAATCAAGTATTGTCGTAGATATGGTCTCGTGGGCGTGAGATATCATCAGAAGAATTATTGTTACATGCCTCCTAATTACCTTTTCCCTACTAACGTTCTCGCATAGTTCACTGTCACCTGCTCAAGCGAGTCCCAGGGTGTTGTCAACTGTTGCAATTAGTAGAATCTGTGGGGTCTCGATGATGTACTTCTACGAACCTCCATGGCAGAAAGGAAGAGAATAGAATAGGCAGCAGCGGCAGCTGAAGTGCTTGTAGTATATACCTACCTCTATAGAAAAAAAAATCACAAAGATTGCCGTGTACGTTCCTTGCTCTTTGAATCGACTGATTTTATCACCTCTGGGAGATGTCTCCCAGTCCTCTCGCGGCTGACCGGATGGAGGAAAGCAAGAGCTCTCACGAAAGCCAGTCACCGCGTCTGACGCGCCCTTTGCTGTGTAGAGTACTGTCCCCTTCTTCCAGGCGCCGCCTTCCTCCTCTCCTTATCCTCCCTCGACGGCGGCTGATGATGATGAAGGGGAGCCTGGCGCCGCCGAGTGTCACTCCAGGTTGGCCAAACGCCTTCGTCTTGGCTCCTCCCTCCACCTCGATCAGGGGAGCCTATCCCTGCCTGGCGCCGCCATGGGCGACGTACAACTAGGGGCTACCGGCCCTTCGTCCTGCGGTTGCTGCTCTCGTCGCCGATGCTGCTGCTTCCCGCACTTTTGTCATTGACGTCCTGGAACTCTTTCTCGCTTGCGCAGGAGCTCTTCCACGCCCTAGTCGAGTCTCAAGAAACGGCGGCTCCCAACGAAACTTTCCGTGCAGAATTGCGGCCAATCCGCGGTGAGCTTCTTGCTTTTCGTAAGCACCTCCACAGCTCAGGCCTCCTCCTCGCGCTCCTCCGTGATGGTCTCTTCACGCCCGCAAAACATAGTTCTATGACCCTGCACTTCTATTCTACTCCTTTCATGAGTAATAGTAATATAGGAAAAGGAAAAGTCAACAATAAATGCTGCAGTACAGGTACTTCTTCCTTAGTACTTTTCGGAGTAGGGAGGCAGTCTACTGCTCGCGAATGCTGGGTCCCTTCTGTTAACAGGTCTCAAGTCTCGAGTTCCTGGACCGAGGACGAGGAAGCATCTTTCTTGCGGGAAACTGTATACAAATACAAGCGATACATCAAAGCGATCATAGCATAGCAGGGTCGTTCTACGATCATCCTCTGAAGAAAGAAGGAAGGCCGTTTGAAAGCCCGTCCTATGGCTGGTCTGATACCGTTTTGTTATGCAACTGAACCCTTTCCATTCCCTCCCTCGAACTACTCAACAAGGACAGCTCCCTGATAACATATCCTTTTGCATCGACTAAGAAATAGTTCTATCTCTGCAGCCTATCACGGCGCGGGCACACGATAGTGACTGATAAGGTCTTTGGCTGTCGTTAGGATAGCCATCCGAAAGGACTCGGTGAGGGCTGTAAAAAAAATGTTCCTGAAGAGCATTAAGAAAGGTCCAACCCATCATCAGTGATCCACACTGGCTTCCTGGAGTGACCGACCCCATGTGTGACAGAGGCGCATGTGTCACTTGCCTGTGTCTCGCTAGTTGGAAGAGGAACGATGGGCTCACCCCCCTCGAGAACTCTTCGACATCATCATCTGGCCATAGGAGATTGTAGGACGAATAACCACCGGTTGGCTGCTGCAGAGAGAGAGAGAGACAGAGAGAGAGAGAGAGAGACAGAGAGAGA